>JAIUJO010000363.1:0-52821 GCA_023846275.1 Vanilla planifolia
TGTTATGAAGCTGATTATAAATAAAAAAAACATTTAAAGACATAATACAGATATAGAGTTTAATATTTCAAATGAGAATTATGTGTATGGTTTCTTACTTTTCATACCTATTCATATCTTTCATTTATGTTATATTGTAATTCATAGTAATTCTAATCGAGGCCTTATTGAAATGAAATCTAAACTTCATTAGAATCATGTCAACAAGGTCTATCCATTTTGGAGTTCATTTTTTATGTTTTCAAATTCTTTATTTTATAAAGTTTTATAAGATTTATGAGACATTGGATTTTGTACAAGATTTGATAATGAAGTATGGTTGTAGATTAGAGATTATGCATTAAAAGCTTTGACAATAATGGATGTCACTCTCAATTTCCTTGCTAGCTTGTAATATAATTTTCTTGTATAGTTTATCACTTGTCTTCAATATTTTATCTTTTAGTTTGCTATATTACGATGTACATCTAAATCTCCTCATGTGTGTCCTTTACAATGTTTTGATTTGGCTATTTTAGATTGTTTCAATATTTTTTATTTTAGTTTTAACATATATTTACTTAATAGTAATATACTTATTTTTATTATTTAGTTTTATTTAATTTTTTAAATTCATAGTTTTCCAGTTGTGGTCCTATTGGGACAATAAACAAAGGTCATTGGACACATCTAAATGAGCAATATTAAATTTTATATTTTTTTAATATTTTATTTTCTTAATCTTTGCATGCTTTTTGAAACATTTCTATTTTTGTCATATTCTATGATTTAGAATGTTACACTTAATCTCCTTAGTATTTTGCAGCACAACTTTCTCATACAACTTATCTTATTTTTTCAAAAGCTTTATTTTTTTTAATTTTATTAACACTAAAACTTTTATTGTGTTACCATTATGTTGCTTTTATTTGGCTATATTATATTACTTTAATTAATCTTACATTAGCTTTAATATATATATATATATATATATATATATATATATATATATATATATATATATATAATTATAGTTATAATTTATCATCTATTATGCTTATTTATTATGGAAATGTTTAGTAATTTTAATAAGAACCAATGAAGATGAAGCGAATTATGTTTGAAACATCTCCATAAGCCCTATCTAATTAAATATTTATTTTTATATGTTTAAATATTTTATTTTTAAAAGTTTTAGCATGTGTTACTAGACATTTTTGCTCATACCTTCTTTTGATCATTATGTTTGTTACACTTGATCTCTTATGTATCATGAAATGCAGCTGTCTCATACAATTGATCTCATTTATTCATATTTTTGTGTTGATTTTCTAACTTTATAATCATCAATTTTTGTCACTTTTAGCAACAATAAATATTTGTTTAATTTTTTGAAGTTATTTATTATTTTCTATACTTGACTATTCTAGTAATTTGTAGTAATTCGAAACAAGGTTAAATCCATATGAAACAAAAATTATTTTTGGCTCATCTCGATAAGCTCTTTTCATTGAAATATTTATTTTTATATTTTTAAATATTTTTTTACAATTTTTGACAAGTTTATGTGAGATTTTTATCTATACTTGATTTGATAATTGAGGATGTTAGACTCAACTTTCTTTGTATCTCTGAATCAAACTTTCTTTTGTAATTTATCTCATTTTTTCAAATATTTCACTTTCATTTGGTCAAATTACTATTTAACAATAAATCTTATAGTGTGTGACCTTTATATGAACTTAACTAGGCTATATTATATTGTTTCACGTTTCCTCTTTTTAACTATAATATGTTTTAACTTAATATTAGAATAATAGCTTATTTTTATTTATCCTTATTTATTTTGATAATTGATAATAGCTTTAGATAAAGTCTGATCAAGATGAAAATGGAATCATTGGACTGTCTCAGTATGCTCTATCTAATAAAATATTAAATTTAATTATTTTAAATATTTTTATTTTTTAATTTGACCATTTTTTATAGAACATTTCAATTTGTACCTAATTTGATGAGTGAAGGTGTTATAATTGAACTCTTTTAGTATCTAAAAATATATTATTCTCCTACAATTTATCTCATTTCTTCAACATTTGCACTTTGATTAGGTTATATGACTTTGTAAATTGAAATCTCCTCTCAAGTTACTTTCACATCACTTTAATTTTGTTACATTATATTAAATAGACTTATTTCATTTCATCCAATATATATATATTTACATTATATTGCAAAAAAAATTATTATTATTTATACTTATTTGCCTTTTTAATTTCTCAATAATTCTAACTAAGTTATAATCTTGTCAAAAATAGTACTATTTGACTAATCCTAATGAGCTCAATCTAATTAAATATTCATTTTCTATATTTTAAATATTTTTTTTATTTGTTTTCTCACTTTATGAGATATTTTTGATACTTATGTAATTAATGATCGATGATGCCACACTTGATGTCATTAGTTTTCTAGAATTTAACGTTCTTATACAACCTATCTAATTTTGTCTTATTTTTCCATTTTATTTTGTTATTTTTCTAAGTAACTCTATATCTTGTCTCAAGAGACTTTTATATTTCTTTGATTTTTATATCTTACATTTCTTCAACTTATTTGAGTCGATTTTGAATTTATATTTAATTTAGTAATAAGCAGTATTTCCAAAAAAGGTGTCATCGAGACTATACAAATGTCATTGTAGTCCTTTCGATGACCTCTATGTAATTAAATATTAATTTTTTATATTCTTAGCTATTTTATTTTTTATTGTTTTTCATATTATTAGAAAGATTTTTAACTCATAATTAATTTGATGATGCTAGATGTTACACTCCATCCTCTTTGTATCTTTGATTTCAATTTTCATATAAAATGTTTTTTGCACCATCAAACATTTTTTTGAGTTTATTATATTATTATGAAACTATAAATTTCCTCTTATGCTGCTTCTACATCATTGTGATTTTGTTATAGGATAAGGCATCAATTTATCTCACTTAGGTTCATTATACATTCTCTTAATATTATAATAACAATAATTAATAATTACTTATGCTTATTTAGTTTTGTAAGATGCCATAACTTCGAATGAGATCAAATCAAGATGAAGTAAAGCTTTTTTGAGTCTCTCGACCAACTACATCGAATTGAAATTTATTTTTTATTTTTTAATATTTTAATTTTTAAGCTTATGATAGTGTTTATGAGATATTTTAATTTGCACAAACTTTAATGATTAACGATTTTACTCTAGATCTCCTTACTATTTTAAAATTTAACTTTCATAAATAATTTGTCTCATTTCTTCAACTTTTTTACTTTAATTTTATTATATAACTTTGTAGCTTTAAATCTTCTTTTGTGTGATATAAAAATAGCTTTGATTTGGTTCTGTTATAATTCTTCAATTTATCTCTTTTTTGACAATCTTTTTGCTGTTAAATTTATTTTATATGATTAAATATTTTGTTTTCCAACATTTTGATGAATTTTCATTTGTACTTAATTAATAAACCAGGATGTTACACTTGGTCTCAAACGTCCCTTGGAAATCAACTTTCTTATATATTTGACATCATTTTCTCAACTACTTCATTTTTATTTTGTTGTATTACTATGTTACTCGAAATACTATCTCATCTTTCATTTACATTGTTTTGACTTTGTTATATTACATTATTTAATATTTTAACCTTTAAGCTTTAATATTTATTTTCTAAGTATTTAAATAATAATTTATAATTTTTATTTATAATTTCTATGCATATTCAATATAATTCCATACATAGTTGACATGTGAAAAAATAAAAATTTTTGGATTCGTCTTCACAAGCACTATCAAAATAAGTATTTATTTTCTAGTGGTTTTGAACACTTTATAGGAAATTTTCAATTTGTACTTGATTCGATTATCATGAATGTTACACTCGATCTCATTAATATTTCGTAGTATAACTCTCTCCTGTAATGCATTACATTTCTACAATTTTTTAGCTTCAATTTTTTATGATGGTTTTGTTTAAATTCATCTCATTTAAAATTAATATATATCTTCTTAATATATTAAAAATAATTTTTTTATTTATGCTTATTAAACTTAGTAATTCTAAATAATTTTAAATCAAGTCAAATAGAGAAAATAATCCTAATGGGACTTATCTTAACAAGCTCTTTATGAAATAAAATATTAATTTATACATTTTGTAATATTTTATTTTTAAGAGTTTTTCTATTTTTTATTAGATGTTTTGTTGTACCAAATTTGATGAAGGATATCACAGTTGATCTCCTCTATATGTAGAAATTAGACTTTGTTGTAAATTATATCTCTTTTGTTTAAATATTTTTCTTTGATTTGGTTATTTTATTATATAACTCTAAATTTCTTCTAGTGTTACATTTACATCACTTGATTTACTTATGTTATATTTTTTCATTTTAAATAATATTTTATTGAATATATGTTTATTTGAATAATATTAAGACAATATTTTTTGATTATTAATGATTATTTGTTTTTCCAATTTGTAGCAATTCGAAATAAGTTGCATTGTAGATGAAAGCAACATCATTACACTCATCTTGAAAAGTTTTATGAAATTAAATATTTATTTCTTTAATTTTAAATAATTTTATTTTATAATATTTTAGTATATTTTTTAGATAATTTTATTCATTTCTTATTTGATAATTGAGGATGTTTAATCAATTTCTTTTATATGTTGCAATGCTATATTCCCATAAATAATTAAATATTTTATTTTTTAGTATTCATTAACGATATATTTTGATTACTACTTGATTTATTTATCAAGATATGTCACTTAGTCAGCATTGGATCTTGGAATGCAACATACGTATACATTGTTTTTGATTTCGTTAAATTATTTTCATTGATTTGTATATATTTCTTTATAACTCTATATCTCTTCTCATATGGCCTTTGCATCACTTTAATCTAGTTCTATTAAATTCATTCAATTTAGTATTATTTGGGTTGATATACTTTGGTACTTGCGATAATTTCAAATAACGTCAAATCGAGAAGAACCAAATATTATCAAACTTATCTCAGTAAGCTCTAACATCATAAGTGTTCATTTTTTTTACATTTTCAACATTGTTTTTGAAGCTTTGCTTTCATTATGAAACACTTCAATTTATACCAGATTTAACAATCAATGGTATTACACTCAATCTTTTTTGTATTTTGGAATACAAGTTTTGAGTAAAACTTTTCTTAATTTTTTAAATGTTTTACCTTGATTTGGTTGTATCACTTTAAAACTCTAATTCTTCTCTTATTCTATCTTTGCTTGTATTTCAATTGGCTATATTTTAATTCCATAGCTAAACTTATTTTCACATTAAGATATCTTCACTAAATACTAAAATAACAATTTATTATTATTTATACTTATTTACTTTCATAATTAAAAATGTTCAAAACAAGGTCTAGTCAAGATGAAATAAACATCATTAGACTCATGTAAATGAGCTCTATCCCACTAAATAATTAATTCTTTATTTGAATATATTTTATTATTTATTTATTTGGTAAAGCTTGTAAGGCATTTTAATTTGTACTTAATTAGATGATCAAGAATGTTAAACTAGATATCCTTAGTGTCTTAGAATTCATCATTCTCATAAAAATTATCTCATTTTTTAAGTTTTTTAGTTCAAATTGGTTAGATTACTTCACAACTCTAAATGTCTTCTAGGTCACAGTTTACATCACCTTGGTTTGGCTATATGCATTGCATCAATTTGTCTAATTTTAGCTTTTACAAATGTTTACCTAATTTTAAAATAATAATTTATTATTACTTATACTTCTTTTCTTTTGTAATTCATAAAAATTCCAAATAAGGTATGATCAAGACTAACCAAATAGACATTGAACTCATCTCTACAACAATAAACAATTTAATATTTTTTTTAGTATTTTTTAATATTTTATTCTTTAATTGTTTTTGATTTTTTTATGAGATACCTTGATTTTTACCTAATATGATCATCGACGATATCACAACGATCTTGTCAGTATATTGGATATAGTTTACTCATACAATGTATCTCGTTTTTTAAAAATTTTCTTTTTCATATTTATTATACAACTTTAAGTCTCTTATCATATGACCTATATACATCACTTTAATTGGGTTGTTTTACATTGATTCATTTTATTTTTTAGGCTTTAATGTATATTTACTTAACATTTAAGGAATAAGTTTTTTTATTTTTTATACTATTTTAACATTATAATTTTTAGTAAATCAATATGAGGTATGAATAAAAAAATTTAAATGTCACTAGACTTATCTCTATGAGTTATATTGAATAAAATAATATTTTTGTATTATTTAATATTTTATTTTGAAAATTTTATTTTATCATTTTTGGAGAACTCAATTTGTCCCTTATTAGATGATTAAGGATGTTACCCTCAATATCCTAGGTATCATAGAATGTAATTGTCCCACACATTTTTTCCTTTTTTCAAATGTTTTACTTTCTAATGTTTACTTTGCATTCAAACTTTACATGTCCTCTCTTGATATGAGTATATCAACTTGACTTAATTATATTAGATTGCTTTAATTTTTATATTTTTAAATATTTAATTTTTTATTGTTTTGACACACTTTATGAGACCTTCAATTACTATAGGGTTTCATGATTAAGGATGCTATACTTGATCTATTTAGTACCTGGGAAATTAACTTTTATGTCAAATATATCCCATTTTTGCAAATTGTTTTTCTTCTATTTTGTTTGATTACTACATAGTTTTTAAATCTCTTCTCATGTGACTTCTATATCATTTTGACTTTGTTATGTTACATTGATTTAATTTAATTTATTTTAGGTATAATATATATTACTTAATATTAAAAGAATACCTTATTATTTTTTAAGATTATTATTTGTTAAATTTGTGGTAATTTTAAACATTGCATTTCAGATGAAACAAATATGGTCTAAGTTGAATTTTGATTTACTACTTATTTATATCCAATTAAATATTTATTTTTATATTTTAATCATTTATTTTTCTAAGATTTTGGCATGCTCTAAGTTTAATTTTGATTTACCACTTATTTGGCAACTAAAGATGTTACACTCATTTACCATAGTATTTTGGAGTAAAACTTTGTGGAACTTTTCCAAATTTCATTTAATATTTTTCTTTGATTTAAATATATTACTATGTAACTATAATTCTTTTCTATTATGAACCTTATATCACTTTAATATGCTTATATTATAATGATTAAACTTATCTTGTTTAAGCTTTAATATATATTTACCAAATATTTAAATTATAACTTATTATTATTCATGCTCATTTACATAGTAATTTATAGTAATTTCAAATGAAGTCTAATCAAGAAGAAATAAATGTTTTTGGACACATCTTCACTTGCTCTAACAACATAAATATTTGTTTCTATATTTTTAGATATTTTAATTTCTAAAGATATGACTTACTTTAGGAGACATTTTTGTTCATAACTTAATTGATGAACAATGATGTAGCACTTGCTCATGTTACAATTTTAAATACTTGATATGATAGATAGCATGTTTAAGGCACTATCATTACTTTTGGTTCCTTTTCCATATAATTTAGCTATTCTTTTTTTAAATAGTATTATTTTTAAAAATAAGGTATTAAAATTATAATATAATGTTTTTGAAAATTTATTAAGAAAATATTAAGATATTATAAGAAAAAATTGTTCTCAAAATATTCAATGAGGATGTGTTAAGTTTTTGGGAGCCTAATTTTTTTAAGATGATTAATTTAATTAGAATTTCTTTTTCATATTTGTAATAAATATTTATATCAATATTAACATTGTAATTTAGATAAAATAAAAATACCTAAATTTAATTGAAAATATATCTTTTGATGGTTTGTCACTCAAGCCAAGATGATCTTCAAGTGATTTTACATATACACATCTTCTTATTTAAGTTCGAGCATGGACCTGAGCATAACTACTTAAAATTTGAAATTTTATTTAAACCAACTTATTAGAAATAGTTAAGGTTTGTTATCATCAAACATAAAAGATTGGTTGGGTTCATATTTATGAGTTTTATCTTATTAAATATTCTTTTTATATTTTTTTTAAATGTATTGTTTTCTTTTGTTTATATATTCTTTATGAGATATTTCATTTGTACCAAATTTTATAATGAAAGATGTTACACTCAATCTCCTTTATAACTTGGAATGAACTTTCCTTTAGATTTTTTTTCTCATTTATTCAAAACATTTTCTTTGATTTTATTATATTACTATGTAATGCTAATTGTTCTCTTGAATAACCTTTACATCACTTTGAATTAGCTTTAATACAATGCTTCCTACATTAATATCATTTTATTTGTTATTAAAATAATTATTTATTATAATATATTCTTATTTATTTTGTAATAATTCTAAAACAATTTTGATTAACATGAAGCAAATATCATTAGATTCATATTAGAGAGCTCTATTTAAGTTAAATTTAGTTTTTATACTTTAACTATTTTGTTTTGTAGTTTTGGCCTGTATTATCAGTCATTTGATTCATACATGATTAGATCATCAAGAGTGTTACACTAGATCTTCTTAGTAGCTTGTAATTCAAAGTTGATGTATAATTTATTTAGTTTTTTCAAGTGTTTCATTATGACTTTATCGTATGACTATGAAACTATAATTCTCCAATTGTGTGACCTTTAGAAGACTTTTATTTTGTTATACCTTATTGCTTTAATTTTTATTATTTCAACTTCAATATTTATTTATTTAAAAGTAAAAAATTAATATAATTTATGGTTGTTTATTTGGGTAATTCATAGGAATCCAAAATAAGATCTAATTAAGATGGAAAAAATGTCAATTAATGTATCTTAATGAACTCTATCTAAATAAATATTCATTTTCTATATCTTTAAATATTGTTTTGTAATATTTTGGAACACTTTAATTTGTGCCTTATTTTATAGCCAAAGATATTACATGCTAACCCTTAAGTGTCTTGGAATTTTACATTCCCAAAAACTTTTTTTATTTTTTAACAATCCTTTGTTTTGATTTAGCTATATTATTTTTTAGCTATAAATCATCTCTTGCGTTGCTTTCACATGGCTTTTTTTTTGTTATATTACATTACTTTACTTTATCAAATTTAGGTTTAATATATATTTAATATAAATTTTCTTTTATGATTTAGGTTTATTTACTTTGGAAAATCATAATAACTCTAAATTTTGTTCTATCGAGAGCAAATAAATGTCATTATACTCATCTCAAAGTGATCGATCCTATCAAAGATTAAATATTAAAGTTTTAAATATTTTATTTTCAATGGTTTTGAAATGATTTATGAGAAATTTTTATTTGTACCAAATTTGATAGTCCTGAGTGTTACACTTGATCACCTCAACTCCTGGAATATGTATTTTCTTATATAATTGGTACCATTTGTTAATACTTTTCTCATTGATTTGGTTTTATTTTTTTGTTTCAATTTAGCTCATTTTAACTTTAATAAATACTTGTTTAATATTATAAGCATTTCTTATTATATACTTCTATTTATATTTGTAATTTAAAATAACTCTTGTCAAGGTATGATTGATATTAAATAGACATCACAGAACTCAATTCAATGGGCTCTATATATTCAAATATTAGTTTATATATTTCTAAATATTTTCTCTTATGAGATCATTGCCTACTTTTTGAGTTGTTTTAATTCATACTTTACTTGATGATTGAAGCTGCTACCTTCGATCTGTTTAGTATCATGCAATGCAACATTGTCAAATAAATGAACTCATTTTCCAAAGCTTTTTTTACTTGAATTTTTTATTGTACCATGTAATACTACATCTCATCGCATGTGACTTTTAGATCAACATGATTTGGTTATATTATATTTCTTTAATGAATCTCATTTCAACTTTAATAATTACATACATAATATAATGATAATAATTTATTAATTTTTATGCTCATTTATTTTTTTAAATTGAAGCAGTTAAAAATTAGGTCTATTAGAGATGAAACAAATGTTATTGACCAGAATCGTTAAGCATTATTCAACTAAATATTTTTTTAATATTTTAAAATACTTTATTTTTTTAAGGCTTTGACATGTTTTATGAGACAATATTATTCGTACTTGATTTCATGATAAAGGATGTTAAACCTTTTGGTTCAATGCACTTGATTTATATCATTTGTAAAACTTTTTTGCCTTGATTTTGTTAAATTACCATATAACTCTAAATCTCTTATCCTGTGACATTTGCTTTTCTTTGATTTTGTAAATTACATTAATTAAATTTGTCTTATTTTTTTCTTTGATATATATTTAATTTATATTAAAATAGTTTTTTTAATTTATTCTTATTTATTTTGGTAATGTTTAGTAATTAAATGTCTAATAGAAGAAAAAAAAATTGATTTTACACTCCACTAGATGAGTTTTGTCAAATTAAATATTCATTTCTATATTTTGAAATATATTTTCTCTATGGTTTAAAATTTCCATACAAGAAATTCTGATTTGTGCCGAATTTGATGATTGAAGATAATGCATTCGAGTTCTTTTGCATCTTAGAACATAACATTCCAATATAATTTTTGTCATTTCATCAAAAGTTTTGTTTTGATTTGGATTTTTTTCTATGTAATTGTAGACATTTTCTTATGTGACCTAAAAACTTTCTAAAATTTGTTGTATCACATTGCTTCAATTTATTTAATTTTACTTTTAACATATATCTACTTATTTTTAAAACAATAATTTATATTTCTTCATGGTTATTTACATTAACATTTTGTAGTAATTCTAAAGTAGGTCTAATAAAAATATGCTAATAGACTCATCTCGATGTGCTCCTTCTAGTAAAATATTTATTTCTATATTTAGAAATATTTTATTTTCTATTCTTTAGGCTTGCTTTTGAGTCATACATGAATTGATGATTAGTGATGTTACACTCAATCTCTTTGGCATCCTTTTCAATTTATCACATGTTTTTAAATTTTGATTTGGCTTGATTATATGACTAACTCTAAATTTCAACTTGTGGGATCTTTAGATTGCTCTGATTTAGATATATTATATTGTCTAAATTTATCATTTCAAAACTTTAATATATATTTACTTAACATTAAAAATAGTAATATTTTTTACTTATGTTTATCAAAGTTTGTAGTAATTCAAAATGATGTCCAATTGAGATGAAACTAATATTATCGAACTAGCCTCAAAAAGCCTTATCAATTAAATATTCAATTTTATATTTATAAATATTTCATTTTCTATTGTTTTAGATTATTTTAAGAGAAATTTTTATTCAAACTTGATTTGATGATTAATAATATTATGCTCAGTCTCTTCAATGACTTGGAATGCAACCTTTCGATATAATGTATCGCATTTTTAAAATTTTTTTCATTGATTTGATCATATTCCTATGTAATGCAAAATCTTTTATCTTATCACATTTATGTCATTGTAATTTTTATTTTATTATTAAATAAGTAATGTATTATTATTTAGGATTATTTAATTTTCTAAGTAGTAGTAATTAAAAATGATTGCTAATTGAGAAGATATAAAAGTTGTTGGATAGATTTTGATGGGCTCTATCCCATTAAAAATTCTTTTTTAAAATTGTTTTAATTTCTAGCTTTTTTGTAATATTTACAAGAGATTTAGATTCATATCTTATTTGATGATTGAGGATATTATACTTAGTTGTTTTTGAATTTTAAAACATTTTTGATGTATAACTTCTCTCATTTCTTAAAATTTTGCACTTTCATTTTGTTATATTATTTTGCAACTCTAATTTTTTTTATTATCTGACTAATTCTTTTGTTTGATTTCGTCATAATATACTCCTTTAATTTATCAAATTTCATCTATAAAATAATATATTATTTTTTTTCTCTTATTTACTTGGTAATTCTTAATCTTCCAAATGCATTTTGATGAGATAGAACAATCATCACTTCACTCAATTCGATGAGATAAATCTTATTAGATATTTATTATTGCAATTTTTTATTTTTTTCTTTAGGTTCGGCATGATTTTTTTTGTATTTCTTTTCGTACCTTGAGTGACGATCGAGGATTTACCCTCGATCTCTTTTACATATTAGAAGCCAACTTTTTTACGCAATTTATTTTATTTATTCAAATTTTTCAAATTGATATATCACACTCAACTTTAATAAATATTTTCTGAAAATTAAGAAACAATTGAGTATCATTTATGCTGATTTATTTTTATAATTCTCGATAACACTAAACGTGGTCTAGTTGAGAGAAGAAAAACATTGTTAGACTCATCTTGATGCGTTTTACACAATTAAATATTAACTTTTTGTCCTCATAAACAGTTTAATTTTTGGCTTTTTGTATGCTTACGAGATTTTGACATTCACACATTAATTTATTACAAAAAATATTACACTCGATCTCTTTAACATTTTGGTATAGGCATTTCCATAAAATTTTTCTAAGGTTTTCACAATTTTCTTTTTTATTTTGCATTTATGCTATGTAACGATACATCTCTTATGTGACATTTACAATTCAGTATTTTTTTTATAATACGGTGCTTTAATTTATCTTATTTTATCTTTAATATATATTTATTAAATATTTAAATAATATTTATAAGTTTTTATATTTATTTAGCTTAGAAATTTGAAGTAAATTCATATGAGAATCAATTGAGATCAAACAACTATCGTTGGGCTTGCTCGATGAGGTTTATCAAATTAAACATTCATTTCCATATGGATAAATATTTTTTTTTTAAGTAAAAGAAACTTTGCAAGACATTTAGATTACTATCTAATTTAATGAATAAAGATGGTGCACTTGATATACTTAAGTACCTTGCAAAACAATATTCCCTTGCAATTTTTCTCATTTGTTTAAGCTTTTGACATTAATTTTGTTATATAGCTTTGCAAATCCAAATCTCTTCTTATGTGACCTTTAGATTACTATGATTTTTATATATTGCATTGATTCAATTTGTCTATTTTTAGCTTTAATATATATTTTTTTAACATTAAAATAATTTTTTTGTTGATATTTATACATATATAGTTTTATAATTCATAGAAATTCTAAAGGAGGTCTGATTGAAATGAAGAAAACTTGAATAGAATCATGTTAGAGAGGTCTGTCCATTTTTGTATTCATTTTTTATATTTTCAAATTCTTTATTTTACAAAGTTTGGTAGGCTTAATGAGACATTTAAATTCTGACAACTTTGATAATAACGGATGCATAGGAATTAGGGATTAGGCATTTCAAGCTTTGATAATGAAGGATGTCACTCTTAATCTCATTACTAGCATGTAATGCAGCTTTTTATTATAATCTACATAATTTCTTCAATTTGTTTGCTTTTTGATTGTTATATTACCATGTAAATCTTAATCTCCTCATGTGTGTCCTTTAAAATGTTTTGTTTTCGTTATTTTAGATTGTTTCTATATTTTTCATTTCGACTTTAACATATATTTACTTAAAATTAAAGTACTAATTTTGTATTATTCAATTCTCTTTTAACTTGGAAATCGATAGTATTCTAAATGTGGTCTTATTGACATTATCAAAAGGTCATTAGGATCATCTTAATGAGAAATATTCAATTTTGTATTTATAAATTTTTTTTCCTTTTGTGGTCTTTGCATGAGTTTTTGATATTTCTATTTGTAACTTATTCCATGATTAGATGTCACACTTGATCTCCTTAGTATCTTACAACACAACTTTCTCATACAATTTATCTCCTTTATTCAAAAACACTACTTTGGTTTTGTTTTATTTTTATGTAACTCTAAATCTCTTCTTGTATGACCATTATACATCTTTTGTTTGTGTGTGTAATATTACATCAATTCATCGTATTTTGGATTTAATATATATGTATATATATATATACTTATTATTTTAATTACAAGTTATTCTTCATTTTTCTTATTTGTTATAGAAAGTTTTAGTAATTCCAATAAGATCTAATAAAGATGAAAATAAAATTTAAAACAACTAGACATGATTTATATAATTAAATATTTATTTTTATATTTTTAAATATTTTATTTTCAAATATTTTGTCTTATTTTTATGAGACAATTTTATTGATTCCATTTTTGATGATTATGCTTGTTACAATAGATCTCTTTATCTATGTTGGAATGCAATTATTTCATACAATTGATCTCATTTCTTCAAATTTTTGTGTTGATGTTCTAATATTATAAGCTTTAATTTTATCTCATGTTTAGTAGTAATAAGAATTTCTTTAATTAAAAAAATAATTTATTATTTTTTACATTTTATCAATTTGTAGTAATTGTAAACAAGGTTTGATTCACATGAAACAAATATTTTTTGGCTCATCTTTACAAGCTCTTTCCATCAAAATATTTGTTTTAATATTTTTAAATATTTTATTTTCATAAAGTTTTACATATATATGAGATATGTTTATTTATATTTTATTTGATAATGGAGAATGTTACACTAAACCTCCTTTGTACGTTTGAATCAAACTTTCTTATATCATTTCTTTGATTTTTTCAAATATTTTACCTTTTTTAGTCAAATAACTATTTAACACTAAATCTTTTAGTAGGTGACCTTTACATTGGGTTATATTACAATGTTTCAAATTAACACTTTTAACTAGCATATATTTTTACTTAATATTAAATAATAGTTCATTCCTACTTATGCTTATTACTTTGATAATTCATAGTAATTCTAAACAAAGTCTAATCGAGATAAAAGTTATATCATTACACTATCTCGATAAACTCTCTCTAATAAAATATTAAATTTATATTTTTAAATATTTTTTTTAATTTTTAGCGTGCTTTATAAAATATTTCATTTTGTACTTATCATAAGTGAACATATTACACTTGATCTCTTTAATGTCTAGAATATATTATTCTTCTACATTTAATCTCACTTCCTCAACATTTTCACTTTGATTATGAAATATGACAATGTAAATCTAAATCTTCTCTTCAGTAACCCTGACATAACCTTGATTTTTTTATATCATATTAATTCAATTTATGTTGTTTCCTCTATAATATGAATTTTCATAATATTGCAAATATTTTAAATTATTCATACTTATTTATGTTATTAATTTCTCAATAATTCTACTAAGTTTTGTTATAGTTATAAATAATATCGTTGGACTCATCTTAATTAAATATTCATTTTTATATTTTAAATATTTTCTTTTTTACCTAATTTAATGAGAGAGGATGCTACACATGATGTCATTAGTCTAAAAAATTCAACTTTCTTATACAATTTATCCAATTTATTCATGTTTTGCACTTTGATTTTGTTAATTTAACATGTAACACTATATTTTCTCTATTGTGACCTTTATATTTCCATGATTTGGATAACTTTATTTCTTACACATATTCCATTAAATTTTGAATTTATATTTAGTTCAACAACTAGTAGTAATTCCAAACATGGTCTCATCAAGATAATAAAAAATTCATTGTAGTCCTCTCAAAAAGCTGTATCTAATTCAATATTAATTTTATTATTTTCAACTATTTTTATTTTTTATTATTTTTTATATGAATTGAGAGAATCTTTTGATTCATAAGTTTTTTATGATACTATATGTTACACGCCATCCTTTTTGTATATTTGATTTGAATTTTCATGCAAAATTTATGTCATAACATCAAATATTTTTCTTTGAGTTGGTTGTATTGTTATGCAACATCAAATCTTCTTTGATGTGTCTTTTACATCACTTTGATTTTGTTACAATATAATGCTTCAATATATCTCATTTTAGGTTTAATATATATTCATTTATAGTATTATAATAATGATAATTACTTATGCCTATTTATTTATGTGACATGCCATAATTTCGAATGAGATCCATTGAAGGCGAAATGAAACTTGTTGGAGTCATCTTGATTGACTACATTGAATTAAACATTCATTTTTTATTTTTAATATTTTTTTAAATTTATGATAGGTTTTATGAGTTATTTTAATTTACACTTTATTTAATGTTCAATGATTTTACATTGGATCTCATTACTATCTTAAAACTTATCTTTGATATATAATTTATCTCATTTTTTCAATTTTTTTGCTTTAATTTTTTTATATTACTATGTATCTCTAAATCTCCTTTCGATAAGTTTTGGATGCATTATAATTCTTAAATTAATTTCTTTTTTTCTCTAAAATGAGAGTCAATGGAAATGAAACAAATATCATTGTCCCATTTGATAAGCTCTTTTCTATTAATGTTTTTTTTATATTATTTAACATTTTATTTTCAAACATTTTGACGAGTTTTATGTTGTATTTTCATTCATACCTAATTATACAATCAAGAAAATTATATTTGATCTCCAAAGTATATTGGAATGTAACTTTCTTTATATTTTATCTCATCTCTTCAAATATTTCTCTTTGATTTTGTTGTATTACTATGTTACTCAAAATATTCTCTCAACTTACCATTACATCACCTTGATTTGGGTGAATTACATTTTTTTTAAATTGTAATATTTCAGCATTAATATTTATTTCCTTAGTATTAAAATAATATTTTTAATTTTTTTATTTATAATTACTTTGTTAATTCACTATAATTCTAAACAAGGTTCAATTGTAACACACTAAAATTTTTTTAATTTGTCTTGGCAAGCTATATTAAAATAAATATTCATTTTCTATTTTTTGGATATTTTATTTTCAAAGGTTTTAGCAAACTTTATGGGATATTTTTAGTTTGTACCTGATTTGATGATCGAGGAGGTTACACTCGATGTAATTAATATTTCAAAATATAACTCTCTCGTAAAGTGCATCCTATTTCTAAAATTATTTTCTTTGATTTTCTTATATTACTTTGATTAAATTTGTCTTAGATGTTATTTAATATAAATATTTTTAATATTTAAAAATTATTTTTTTGGTCATTTTTGCTTGTTAAACTTGGTAATTCATAATAGCTTGAAATCACATCAAAATAAAGACAAAACAATTGTTGTCGGACTTATCTCAACAAGCTCAATATCAAATAAAAATATTCATTTATATATTTTTTAATATTTTATTTTTATGATGTTTTTTCCATTTTTTATTATATATTTTTCGTATCTAATTTGATGGTTATGGATATCACAGTCCATCTAAATAGTATATTTAATTGAACTTCGTTTATATTATCTCTCATTTGTACAAATGTTTTACTTTGATTTTGCAATTTTATTATATTACTCTAAATTTCTTCTCATTTTACATTAATTGATTTGCCTGCATTATATTGTTTCAATTGAATCATTTTTGTATTAATGTATATTTTATTAATGTTAAAATAATATGTTGCAATTATTAATGCTTATTTGTTTATTTAATTTATTGCAATTCCAAAGAAGTTATTTTTAAGATGAAACTGTGCTCATTGCACTCATCTTGGCAAGTTTTAAATAACAATATAATTTTTTTTCATTTTCACATATTTTTTATTTTAGTTTGCTTTTAATTTGTAATTTTTTTAAAAATTTTTTTAATATTTTGAGTCATTTCTTATTTGACAATTAAGGATGTTATAATCAATCTCCTTTATATCTTTCAATGCAACATTCTCATAGAATTTATCTCATTTTGCTAAATGTTTCTCATTTGTTTGGTTATATTACTATATAACCTTGATGTTTTCTTGAGTGATATTTTCATTGATTTGATTTGATTATATTTTGTTACTTCATTTTACCTTTTTTTAGCTTCAATATAAATTTTGAATTATTAAAAAAATATTTTATTGTTATTTTATCTTATCTAATATATTAATTCATAGTAATTCCAAATGTGTTAAAATTTAGAAGAAACAAACATCATTATATTCATCTTGAGTAGATATATTCAATTAAATTTTTATTTTTATAACTTTAAATGATCATTTTCCATAATTTTTAATTGTCATATGAGGCATTTTAATTGGTTCCAAATTTATCAATCGAGGATATTACACATGAACAATTTAGTATCTTAGAATATAACTTTCTTCTCTAGTGTAATATTTAAATCACATTGATTGTGTCATACTACATTGCTTTAGTTATCAAATTTGAGCATTAATAACTTTTAACTTAATATTAAAATAAAAATTTTCTATTATTTGTGCATGTTAGTTTATTTGTATTAATTAAAGATGAGGCATAATCTATTTAAATCTAACATTTTTTTATTCATCATTAGAAGATTTATTGAATAAAATGTTTATTATATGTAAATATACATAAATATATATATATATATATATATATATATATATATATATATATATATATATATATATATATATATATATATATAAATTAATTTGTAGCCTTTATAAGATATTTCGAGTTGTAGCTCATTTAATGATAAATGATATTACCCTAACTCTAGTTTGAATCTTGGAATACGAATTTCTTATAAAATTTATGTGATTTCTTCAAAGTTTGGGCTTTCATTTGGTTATATTATTATGAAACTCTAAGTTTTTTGTCAAGCAATATTTTTATTACTTTGTTGTTGTTATATTTCAATGTTTTAATTTATCTTATTTCAATATTAATTTATATTAACTTATTAGTTATATATTAACATATTATTTTTTATCTTATTTATTTTGTCATTCAGTAGTAATTCCGAAAAATTATGATTGAGAGGAAATAATTATCATTGGACATACCTTGAATGGGGTTATCATACAAAATATTCATTTCTATTTTTTAGGTATTTTTCTCTAGAGTTTTATTATGCCATACAAGTCATTTTTGTTGGTGCCTTATTTGGCAATTGAGCATATTATACTCAATCTCCTTAGTCTGTTAGAATACAATATTCATATAAACTTTATCACTTTTTTTGAAATATTGTTGCTTTAATTTTGTCATATTGCTATCTAACACTTAATCTTCTCTCACATGATCTTTAAACCATGTTAATTTTTTTAGTTACATTACTTTGATTTATATCACTTCAATTTTAATAAATTTTTAATTAATATTAAAATAAAAATTTATGTTATTTATTCTTATTTATTTTGTTAGTTTTGAATAATTCCAAATGAGCATTGATTGAGATGAAAGGAACATCATTGGACTCCTATCGATGAGTTTTATCCAATTAAATGTTCATTTTTAAATTCTTTATGTTTACCTCACGTCAATGTTAATATATATATATATATATATATATTAATATATATTTAATATTGAAATATTATTTTGTTATTAGTTATATTTATTAACTATGGTGATTCGTAGTAAGTCCAAATGAGGTTCGACTAAGAAAACATGTCCAAGTGCTCGATTAGATGCTCTCTATCCTACAAAATATTTATTTTTTAAGTATTTTATTTTTTTATGATTTTGGAATGCTTTTTGAGACATTTTTACTCTACCTTATTTGAGGATAGAGGATGTTATAATCAATTTAAATAGTATCTATTAAGGTATCACTTTTATACAATTATCTCATTTAATCAAATGTTTTATTTTTATTTGGCTATCTCATTTAAAATAAATTATATTTTTTTAGTATTAAAATGATATTAATTTTTTATTTTTATTTCTTATTTATTTTGATAATTCAGAGCAATTCTAAAAAAGTTCAATTGAAATATAAGAGAGGTTGCTTGACTTGGACTGATAAGCTTTATGTATTTAAAATTTTTTGTCTTTAAATATTTATTTTCTAGAAATTTGCTATGCTTTATGAAATATTTAAATTTGTAACCTATTTTATGATCAATAATGTTGTATTAAATTTCTTTAATATGTCGAAAGCATCTTTTCCATGTAATTTATTTTATTTATTCAAATATTTTTTATTTTGCTATATTACTATAATATCTAATTTCTTCGCTTGTGACCTTCGCAACACTATGATTTGATTATATTAAATTGCTTCAAGTTTTCTCATTTAAACTTTAATATATAGTTTCCTAGTATTCAAATAATAATTTATAATTATTTATGCTATTTGCTTTTGTAATTCATAATAATTACGAATGAAATCCATTGGTCACAAGAGAAATGCTGCCAGATTTGTGTCCATGTACTCTATATAGTAAGGCTTTCATTTTTATATTTTAAAATTATTTGTTACCATAGATTTTGGCATACTTTATTTGAGATTGTGTTTCATACTAGATTTAATTATCGAGGATGTTACATTTTATCTCCTCTCTCACCTCAAATGCAACTTTCTTATATAATTTATCTTATTTAATCAAATAGTTTTCTTTGATTTAGTTATATTATATTTTTTCAATTTATTTTTTTTTTCTTTGAATTATTTACTTAATATTCACATAATAATTTTTTTTATTTAACTTAATTTACTTTGGCATTCCTTATGAGGCATTTTTACTTATACATTGTTTGATGATTGATGATATTAAAATCAATGTCCTTAGTTTCTTTCAATTCAAAATTCTTTTATAATTTGCCTGATTTATTCACTTTTTAGTTCTTTTGTTTTATTATATTATTATAAAACTCAAATTCTCCTCTCATGTGATCTTTACATAACTTCGATTTAGTTATATTTATTGTCTCAATTTATATCATTTCAACTTTATAATATATTTACGAAATTTTTAAAAAATAATTTATATTATTTATGTTTATTTAATTTGGTAATTGATAGCCATTCAAAATGGGGTCTATTAGAGGAAAAATAAACATTGACAAGTCTTCTTGACAAGCATTATCGGTTTAAATTTTTATTTTATATTTTTAATTTTTTTATTTCCATGTGTTTTTCATGCTTTGCGATATATTTTAATTGGTATAATATTTGATTATTTAGTATATTACACTGGGTCTCTTTAGTATCTTTGAATAAACAATTTTTATATAATATATCTAATTTATTAAAAGTGTTTTAATTAAATTTGTTACAATATTATGTAACAATATTCTCTTTTAGTTTGACTTGTTCATAACTTTGATTTCGATAAATTACTTTTCTTAGATTTATCTCATGTCAAGTTTTATACATAATTACTTCAAAGTAAAATATTAATTTATTATTATTTGTTTATATTTATGATGGTTTTCTTAGTTAAACAAAACATGTTCTAGTTATGATGAAGCATATGTCTTTGGACTTGTTTTCATAAGATTTATTAATAAAAAAAGTTTTTTTTAATTTTTAGTGCTTTAGTAATACTAATATGTTATTTTTATTCAGACCTTATCTCACAAATTAGGTTGTTGCACTCGATCTCCATAGTGCATTTGAATGTAATTTTTTATTATTATTTATCAAATTTCTTTAAAAGTTTTGCATTGACTTGCTTTCATTGTTATGTGAGTCTACATCTCTTATTTGACTTTTATATCATCATGATTTCATTATAATAGAGTTCAATTTATGTCATTTCTACATTAATATATATTTACTTAATCTTAAGAAAATATTTTAATGTATTTGAACTGGTTATGGTAATTCATTGTAATTCAAAGGATGTTATCACGACAAAATAATCATCCACGGGCTTAGATTGATGAGAACTATTTAGTTACAAATTCATTTTAAATATTTAAATATTTTATTTTTTTTCAGTTTACGACGTATTTTATTCATACCAAAATTGACAATCAATAATTTTCAGCTCGATCTTCTTAGTATCTTGTAGTGCATCTTTTCTAAACAATTTCTTATTTTTCAGCTTGTTTTGCCTTCATTTGGTTATATTATTATGAAACTCTATCTCTCCTTCTTTTTAAGCTTTACATTAACTATAATAGAATATGGTATATTATTTTAATTTATCTCTTTTTAACTATTATATATTTTTACTTATGATTAAATAGAATTATTATTATCTATGCTTATTAACTTTAGTATTTTGCCTTAATTTTAGAAAAAATTAGATGAAGATGAAATTAGAGACATGTTTAAGTGGTTTATCCAATTTAATTTTTTTTTAAAATTTATTTTTCAATTTTTTGGTCATAATTTGATATATTTTGATTTATATCAGATTTTATGATTGAGGATGTTACACCTAATATTCTCTGTCATGGAATGAAGCTTGCTTGTACAACTTATCTCTCACATTGCTTCAATTTATCTTATTTTAGCTTTAATATATATATCTAAATAATATAAAAATAATAAATTATTTTTAATTATGGTTATGAATTTTTTTAATAGAAAGTTTAAAAATATCTAGTCAACTTGAACCAAAAATTGTTGGACTCGATTCAATGAGCTCTACTTTATTAAATATTTTATCTTCTAAAGTTTTGGCTTGTTTTACAAGAAATTTTGATTCATATTACTTTTGACTTTGGAGGATATCACACTTGATCTCCATGGTGTCATGGAGTACATCCTTCTCAAATAATTTATCTAATTTCTTTAATTTTTTTTATTTGGTTATATTATTGCATATTTTAACTATTATCTCATGTGACCATTACTCACTAGATTTTGGTTACGTTATATTGTTTTAATTTATCTCCTTTTAGTTATAACAAAAATTTAGTTAATATTAAACAAATATTTTAATATTATTTATTTTATTATTATTTAATTTAATAATTTATAGTAAGTACAAATGAGATCAAAATAAGATGAAATAAACATTATTGGATTTGTATGAATGAGCTCTAAACAATTAAAATTTTATTTATTCATTATACTAGGTTTAAAAATACATTATAGTACATTTCAATTTGCACTTGATTTCATTTTTAAGGATGCTAAAGTCTATCTCTCTAGTATCTTAGAATGTAATTTTTCAATACAATTTATATGACTTATGTGGCTTTTGCTTTAATATTGTTATATTAATATGTTATTCTAAATATGCTCTCATGTGACATCTACATTGCTTTAAGTTTATTATCTTATTTTACTATAATTTTTCTAATATTAACTTTTATATATATCTATATAAGATTACAAAATAATTATTATTTTTTGTTGTAATTTACTTTGATAATTTTCTTTAATTTTAAACATGTTTTGATTAATACAAAAAATATCATTAGACTATTTATATGAGCTCTATCTAATTAAATATTTTATTTTTCTATGATTTTGCTACACGTTATGAGATATTTTAATTCTTACCTCATGTGATGATCTAGGATGTACTCAATCTCCTTTGTATCCTTAGAAGCAACATTCTTATTGAAAAGTTTTTTCAAAAAATTTGTTTATTTGATTAAGTTATTTTACTATTTAACTCTAAATATCCCTTCATTTTCTTTTATATTTCTTTCATTGGGATATGTTACTTGTTACTTTGTTTTAATTTTAATCATTTTAGCTTTAATATTTATTTATTTAATTTTGTAATTGTAATTTTATTTTATTTTTACTGAGCTAATTTGATAATTCATAGTAATTCTGAATGAGTTCTAATAAACCAGAAAAGAAAGGTTTTACTCATCTTAGGGAGCTCTATGAAATTTAATATTCAATTTTATGTTTTGAAGTAATTTATTTTCTAAAGTTTTGTATTTTTTTAATACCTTTTGATTCGTAGATGATTTGATTATCAAAAAGATTACATTCTATTTTTTTAGTTCATCGAATGCAACTTTCTCTTATAATTTATCTCATTTATCAAAATATTTTATTTTTATTTATTAAAATTACTATGAAACTCTAACTTTTCTCTTGTGTGACCATTACATCTTTTTGATTTTGTAATATTATAATTCTAAAATTTACTTTATTTTAATTTTAATATATATTTTTAAAATATTAAAATAATTATTTTTTCTTTTTACATGTTAAATTTACTAACTAAAAATAAATCCTACGGAGATGAAAAAACCATAATTGTGCTCATTTCTATATTCTTGATCCTTTTTGTATCTTAGAATTCCACTTTCCATATAACTTATTTTATTACTTAAACTTTTTTTTTGTTATACTATATCGGTTATGTGTCTCATTTTTGCTTTAATATATATATTTAAAAAATATTCAAAATAATATTTGTTATTATTATAAATATTTACTTGTATAATTCATAGAAACTAGAAACTAGGATGCATGTGATGAACAAATGTTGTTCTACTAGTGTTGAGGAGTTCTACCAAATTAAATTTTCATTTTAATGTTTTTAAATATTTTTTAAGGGTTTTTGAATGTTTTATAAGAATTTTCTAACTGTACGTAATTTTATGATCTAGTATGTAAAGTCTACTAGTTCAGTATCTTGGAATATAACTTTTCTATACAATTTATCACATTTCTTCAAATTTTTTGTTTAGATTTTTTTATATTGAATTTCTTTTTATATCAATTCAAATTTATTATTTAGTTACTTAGTTTTTAAAGATTAATTTTTTTATTTTTAAAATTCTTGTTTGTATTGTAAATTATAAAACTTGCAAATATTGTTTAATCAATACAAAATAAATCATATTGATCTCATCTCAATGAGCATTATACAATTAAATATTAACATATATAAATATATAATTATTTTGTTTTACTTCATTTAGGAAAATATTATGAAATATTTTGAGTTGTACATGATTTAACTATCTAGGATATCACATTAAAACTCTTTAATGTTTTGGAACTTTCCCTAAAATTTATCTAATTTCTTAAAATCATTTACTTTGATTTCATTATATTACTAAGAAACTTTTTTTTTCATCTCTTTTAATTTTTATATGACTTTAATTTTGTTATATTATATTAGTTTTATTCATCACATTTTAGCATTAGTATATGTTCACTTTGTTTTAAATATATTAATATATTATTATTTTAGCTTATTTATTTTTATTATATGTAGTAATTCAAAATTAGGTTAAATTAACATGAAACAAACATTGTTCCAATCATCTTAATGAGCTATATCCAACTAAATTATTTTTTATATTTTTTTAATATTCTATTTTCTAAATTTTTTTTATGCTTTATGAGTCATTTTAATTTATACTTCATTTGATGGTCAAGTATATTACACTCAAAAACCTTATTATTATAGAAAAAACTTTCCGATAATTTATATGGTTTTACCAATCTTTCATTTTAAATTAATTATATTACTATGTATTCAAAATCACTCTCATTTGACATTTACATCTCTTTGATTTGGTAATGATATATTTTTGCTATTTACCTCATTGGAATTATAACGTACAATCATATAATATTAAAATAATAATTTATTGTGATTTATGCTCCTTCAATTTTTTTAATTTGGTGTAATTTCAGAGGAGATCTGATCAATCTGATATAAACATAATTCCAATCATTTTGATAAGCTCTAACTAGTTATGATATTCTTTTACATGTGTAAATGTTTTATTTTCTAAGATTTTCGTGCTTTTTATAAGATATTTTGATTTGTATTTCATTTAATCACCAATGATGATACACTTCATCCACTTAGAATCTTTCAATATATCCTTCCATAAATTGTATCTTATTTCTTTGGATATGTAGCTTTGATTTAGTTTTACTAGCATGATACTCTAATTGTCTTCTCATGTGACCTCCACATCTCTTTGATTTGGTCATATTATCTTACTTCCATTTATTTCATTTTAGCTTTAATATATACTTATGTTTTCTTAAAATAAACATAGGTTATGGTTATTTACCTTGGTGATTATAATAATTCAAATCAAGGTCGAATTGAGATGAAATAAATGTTGTTTTACTCTTCTCAATGAGTTGCACAAAATTAAATATTCATTTCTTTATTTTTAAATATTTAATTTTCTAAAGTTTTGGTGTGCTTTGCAAAGCATTTTTTATACACATTTGTTGATCAAAGATTTTGCCCTTAATCTCCCTGGTATCTTTGAACATTACTTTCTCGTAAAATTTATCTCATGTATTCAAGCTTTTCACTTTTATTTAGTTATATTACTATGAAACTATAATTCTCCTCTTATGTAATGTGTACTTTGGCTCAATTTGTTATATAACAATACTACAATTTATCTAATCTTATATTTAATAAAAATTTACTTAATTTTAAAAAAGTAATTTATTGTAATTTATTATAGTTTATATAAATTCTTTTTGGTTACTCATAATAATTCAAAATAAGAATTGATAGAGATGAAAAAATTTATTCTACTACTCTCAATGAGCTCTATCCCATTAAATATTCATTTATACATATTTTAAAACCTTTATTTTTATAAAGTTTGAATGCTTTATGTGATATGTTTATTTATGCTTGATGTGATGATTAAAGGTATTACACTCTAACTCATTAGTGTCTTCGAATTCTACTTTTTTGAATAATTATCTCAATTATTCAAATTATTTTTGTTGATTTGCTATTATTGCTTCAAAAAATCTTATTTTTACTTTAATATATAATTAATTATTATTAAAATTATAGCTTAATATTCTTTATTCTTATTTACTTTGGTAATCCATCATATTTCCAAGTGAATCCATTCAAGATGAGAAAAAAACATCCGACTCACCTCAAAAAGTTTTGTTTGATTAAATATTAATTTTAATATTTTTATATATTCTTTCTAGAGTTTAGGCATACTTTAAATTTAACTATAATTTGTACTTCTTTTAATTATGAAAGATATTATTCTCAATTTGTAGGTATCATGGAACATTACTTTCTAATGCAATTTGTTTTGTATTATCAACTTTTTTACATTGATTTTGTTATATTACTATGTAACTATAAATCTCATCTTGTGTGAAATTAACATCACTATCATTTAATTTATATTATTTTCTTCACCTTATTTGTTGTGATTTGGTTATATTACTTTGTGAGTTAAAGTCTAGTCTCATTTGGCATTTACAACTCTTTCATTTAGTAATACTAAATCACTCCAATTAAATCTTATTACAATTTTTATATATAATTTTGATATAATAATTTTTTATATTTATGTTTATTTACTTAGTAGCATTAGTAACTCGTAATGAGGTCTAATATGGATGATAGAAATGTCATTAAACTTATCCTGATAAAGCTCTTTCCAAGTAAATAATATTTTTTAAAATTTTAAATTTTAAATTTCTAGGATTTGTCATGATTTACGAGACATTTTGATTCATACTTAATTTATCAATTGAGGATGTTGTACTTGATCACGTTATTATCTTTGAATACAGCTTTTATGTATAGTTATCATATTTCTCAAAATGTTTTTGTTTCATTTTGTCATATTACTATGAAACTACAATTCTCATTTTATGTGACATTTACATGACTTCAATTATATTATATTAAATTGCTTAAATTTATATCATTTTAACTTTAATATAAATTTATTTTTTAAATATAATATTTTTTATCACTGATGTATATTCATTTGGGAATTCCTAGTATTTGAAAACAAATTTAGTCAAGATGAAATAAAAATTTTTGGACTAATTTGATAAGCCCTATCCAAGTAAATATTTATTAATTTTTATTTCTTAAAATATTTTAATTTATATAATTTCACCAAATATTATGAGACGTTTTAATTTATGTTACTTTGTAACTTTAATTCTCCTTTCGCATTGTATTTTTATCACTTTAATAAAGACAAGGTTCAATCGAGAGGAAGAAAACATCATTTGATACATCTCAATGAGCTTTATTCAATAAAATGTTGTTTTTTATATTTTTTTAATATTTTATTCTTTTTAGGCACCCTTAATGTGCTATTTTGATTTACAACTAATTTTATAACCGAGAATGTTAATATCTAAAAAATTAGTTATTGTTTATGCTTATTTACTTTGTTGATTCATAGTAATTCAAAATGTGGTGCCATTGAGGAAAAAATAAGCATCGTTCCACCTATTTCGATATGCTCAACCTAATTAAAAAATCTGATGCTATATTTTTGAGTAATTATTTTTTCTAAAGCTTTTTTGTTGTTTATTAGACATTTGAATTCATTTTACTATTGAGTATGTTGCTTCCAATGTCTTCATTATAATAAAATGCAACTTTGTCTTATAATATCTCTCATTACATCCAATTTTGCACTTTGAATTTTTCATTATGTATTACATTTGTTCAATTTATCTCATTTTTATCTCCAATATGTATTCCCTCAATATTGAAATAATTGTTTTTTTTTATTTAAGCTTATTTACTTTTGTAATTTATAGTAATTATAAATGAATTATTTGAGATGAAACAAATATGATTATACTTGTCTAAACAAACTCTATGCTGTTTGGTATTCATTTGTATTTATTTAAATATATTTTTCATTGATTTTTGCAAGCTCTATAAGACCTTTTGATTCGTACCTATCATGGTGATCAATAATGTTACTCTCAATCTTTTTTGTCTAGCAGAATCCTACTTCTCGTGTATTTTCTTAATTTTCTTCAAATGTTTTTTCTTTTACTTTTTATATTACTATGTAACACCTAATCCTTTCTTTAGTGACATTTAAAATGTTTCAATTTTTTATATTATATTACTTTAATTTATCTTTTTTCACTAATATATATATATATATATATATATTCAACATTAAAATAATAATTTATTATTGTTTCAAATGGTGTTTTCTAGTAATTCTAAATGAAGTGCGATCTTGACAAAAAAATATGTTATTAGACTTAGCCTGACAAGCTCTATCCGATTAATTAATCATTTCCATAGTTTTAAATAATTCATTTTCTATGATTCCCACATGATTTTTAGGGCATTTCGAGTCATAAATAATTTGTTGATCGTGGATATTGCACTTGATCAACTTATGATCTTTGACTGAATCTTTCAAAGATAATAAGTTGATCTCTAATTCTCCATTCTTGTGACATTTACATCAAGTTAATTGGTTACATTGCATTATTTCAATTTGGGTTATTTTAGCTTTAAAATATATTTATTTATTTTAATAATAATAATAATTTTTTTATTTTGCCTATTTACTTTGATATATCATAGTAGTACAAAAGGGGACTAATCGAGACGAAAAAAATGTTGTTGGACTGTCTGAACTATCTCCATCTAATTAAATGATTATTTTTACTTCCCTATTTATTTTATTTTCCCGAGTTTTATTATATTTTAGATAAATTAATGTAATATAGTTCAAAGATGTCAAAGCATAGCGAAGTTGACATGTATGGAGATTTATATTTACATTGTAATTTAATAAAATGAAAGAAAACTATTTTTAAAAATGAGATAAATTTTAAAATGAAGATGAATTCCAAGATACTAAGGAGATCAAGTGTAATGTACAAATCAAGTGTTTCATAACTCATGCAAAAATACTAAAAAATTATTTTAAAATATAAATTGAATGATTAGACCTTGATTAGGATTATTGTGAATCACAAAACTATGCAAGCATAAATTATAATAAAACTATATTTAAATATTTTATAAATAATTAAAGTTAAAATATGGTAAATTGAAGGTATGCAATACAACCAAAGAAAATTGATGAAAAGATTACAAGAGGGGAGATTGTTAATTACATAGTAATATAACATGTCAAAAGAAAACCTTTGAATAGAAAAAGATAAATTATACTACAAAGTTGCATTTCAAGATGCTTAGAAGATTAAGTATAATATTGTTGGCTATTAAATCATGTTTGAATCAAAATGTGTCTTGAAATGTGCTAAAATTATAGAAAGTAAAACATTTTAATAAAATATATTTGATCTGATAGTTGTTTTAAACACAACTCCAACAATGTTTGTCTTGTCTATGTCAGGCCTCATTTGAAATTATTGTGAATTAGCAAGGTTGTTGAGAAAAACATAAATAACATATTATTTTTCTGTATAATAAATATTTATTAAATCTAGAAAAGGATAAATTGAAGTAATGTCACATAAAAAAATCCAAGGCAACGAAAAGACACATTGGAGGAAAACGAGAGTTTTTATGAATATAAATAATTTATTGCAAAAAAATTAAAAAATTAAATAATGGTTGTTTCACCTAGATTGGACTACTATTTTAATTACTCTAAGATAAAAAAATTAAATAAGCATTTATAATAATAAATTAATATTTTTAAGTTAAGTAAATATATATTAAAACTAAATTGAAATAAATTTTAAAAATGTAGGAAAACCCAAAAAAATAATTTAAAAGATTTTTTATGTGATTTGGAGTTTCATAGTAATATAATAAAATTGAATAAACAATTTGAAAAATATATGTAACAATTTATGGAAACATTGCATTCTAAGTTAGCAAAATGATCAAGTGTAAGATGCTTGATTGTTAGATTATGCACAAATTATATGAAATTAAATGTGCTCATATATTAAAAACTAAAATATATAAAAATATATAAAATAAATATTTAATTAGATTGACCTCATTGACTTGAATCTATTGACATTTTTTTCACCATAATTAGATCTTATTTGAAATTATTATGAATTACTAAAATAAACAAGCATAAATAATAAAAAATTATTAGATTAATGTTAGGTAAATAAATGTTAAAATGGGAATTAGTTAAATTGAAAAAAATATAATATAAGGAAATCCATATGATGCATAGGTCACACGAGATAAAATTTAGAGTTATACGATTCTATAATCAAATCGAAGTGAAACATTTCAAGAAATGAGATAAGTTTTATAAGAATGTTACGTTTCTAAATACTTAGTGAATTAAAACATCCCTGATCTTAAGATTATGCAAAATTTAAAATATCTTGTAAAACAAAAAATGGTAAATTTTATAACATTTGAAAATATATCAAATACTAAATTAGATAAACCTTGTGAGATGACTCAAATGATGATTTTTTCATTTGGACTCATTGTTGTTCGAAATCACTATGAGTAACTAAAGTAAATAAAAATAAATAATTAAAAAGTTTTTTTAATGTTAAAAAACTATATATTAAAATTAAAATAAAATAAATTTGTTGAATATAACATAATAAAATGAATGACATGTAAAGCTCATGCTAAAGTAGAATAAGAATTTGGTAGGAATATAGCCAAATCAAAGTAAAGAATTTGAAAAATGAGATAAATTATTTATGAATGCAACATTCCAAGAGATATGGAGATCGAGTGCAACATCTTCGATCATCAGATTAGGTAGGAATAAAAATGTCTCTTAAAACAAAACCATTAATATTTTGAAAAATAAAAAAATAATATTTAATTATGTAGGGCTCATTGAGATAAGCATATTTATGTTTCTTTTTATGTCAATCAAACCTCATTTGAAATTACTACGAATTACAAAATTAAATAGGCATAAATATTAATAAATTATAATTTAAACATTAAGTAAATATATATTGTAGTTGAAATGAAATAAATTGAAGTTGCACAACATAACAAAATTAAAGAGATGCAAAGGTCACATAAAAGGAGCACTAGAAGTTCTAATATAACAAAATAACGATAAAAAATTTGAAAAAAGTATAAATAAAGCTCAGAACAGCAATCCAAAACACTAAGGGAATGAAATTTAACATCCTTAATCATTAAATATGCTACAAATAGAAATGTCTTGCAATGCTTTTGGAATCTCTACAAAAAATAATTAAAAACATAATTTTTTTTAGTTGGATAGAGCTCATGGAGTCATGTCCAATGATGTTGGATCATCTTACTCTAACATCCTTCAAAATTAAAAAAATAAGGAAATTAAATAAGCAAAAATAATTTCAAATTATATTATTAAGAAAATGTATAGCAAAGCTAATATAAAATAAATTTAAATATTGTAACATAACCAAGTCAAAGTTATGTAATGGTCACATGTGAGAATATTTAGAATTACATTATAGCATAACAAGATAAAGTGAATAATTTGAACAATTAAGACAAATTTTGAGATAAAAATAAATTCCAAGATATAAAGTAGAATGAGTGTGACATCTTTGATCATCAACTCATATACGAGTCAAAGTGTTATCTAAAGTATGCACCACCTCAGAAGAAAAAATATTTAAAAATATAAAATTAATATTTAATTTAGTAGGAGTCATCAAGATGATTCAAGCCATATTGATTGTCTTTATTAGACCTCGTTTAGTATTATTATCAATTACTAATATAAATAAGTTTAAATAATGGCAACGTTTTATTTAAATATTACATAATTATATATTAAAGAAAAAATAAGGTAAATTTAAGCTATATGTTATAACAAAATAAAAAGATGTAAAAGTGATAAGAGAGGAAATCAAGAGCTACATCGTATTATAATTAATGAAAGAAAAAATTTTCAAAGAAAAAAGAATAAATTTTATTAGAATGTTGCTTTCCAATATGCTAAGGAGATTGAGTACATCATCCTCAATAATAAAATAAAGTATGAATCAAGATGTTAGCTAAAATGTGAAAAAGTCCTAAAAAATTGAAAAAATAAAAAACATTACCATTTAATTGTATCTTCTGACGATAAGTTCAACAATATTTTTTGTCTCTTTAGGACTACATCCCACAAAACTATGAATTATCAAAGTTGTTAAATATAAATAATAATAAATGAATATTTTATGATAAAGATAATTTATTTTAATTACAAAATGCTATAAATTAAAATTTTGTGATATAATTACATGAGAATGATGTAAAGGTCATTTGTTAAGAAAATGAGAGTTTTTACTACAACAACTAAATCAATGTCAAAACTTTCAAGTAATGTCTCACATTACATGCGAAAGTTCTATTGAAAAATACTTAAAAGATCAAGTGTCATATTCTCATTCATCAAACATAGTAGAAATGAAAATTTCTCAAAAATCATGCCAAAAAACTAGAGAGTAAAATATAGAAAAATTAAAAACAAATGAATATTCCATTTAGTAGGACTCATTAAGAGAAGTCGAACGATGTTTGTCTCAACTTGTTTGAATCAAAATTTGAAATGCTAGAAATTAGAAAATCTATTAAGCATAAATAATAATAAATTATTACTTTCATACTAAGTAAAAATTATTAAAGCTAAAATGAGATAAAGTAAAGCAATATACTACAACCAAATAAATGCAAACGAAAAGCCAAATGAAAGGACATTTAGAGTTCCATAGTAGTATAAAAAAATCAAGAAAAATTATTTAACAAAATGGCACAAAATGTATAAAAACGTTGCATTACAAGATACTAAAAACTTGATTATAACATTCTAATTTGTTAAATTAGGTGTGCATAAAATTATCTCATAAAATATGTAAAGATATTGAAAACTTAAAATTTAAAAAACATAAAAAATAAATTAATTAGGTAAACCTCATCGAGATGTGACCAATGTTTTTATTTCATCTTGATTGGACCTCATTCCAAATTACTATGAATTATGAAAATAAATAAGCATGAGTAATAAAAAATTTTAATTTGAATTTTAGAAAATAAATAATGAAGCTAAGAGCAAAGAAATTAAAGTACTTAATATAACCAAATCAAAAAGACATATTGTTCGCATGAAAGATGATTTAGAGTTAGATGTTAACAAAATGAATCAAAGGAAAACATTTTTAGATGTGGGATAAATTATATTAAAATATTACATTCATAGATATTAAGAGGATCAAGTGTAACATCCACAATCATCAAATCAACTAAGACTTGAATATGTGTTAAAATGCAAAAACCACAAAGTAAAATAATTAAAAGAAATAACACCTAATTTGATAGAGCTCATCGAGGTGAGTCTAATGATGTTTCGTTTGGTGATAATATGTTCTTATCTAAAAAAATAGCAAAAAAGTAAATAATAATATATAATATAAAGTTTTTCTTTAATATTAAGTAAATATATATTAAAGTAAAAATGAGATAAATTTAGCAAATATAATAAATGGAAATCAAGGACATATTGTGATCAAATAAGTGCATACTTAGAGTGACATAGTGGTAAAATCCTATCATAAAAAATTTTGAAGTGAGATAAGTTTTTTTTACTAATGATAGGCTCCAAAAAAATAAGGAAATTGTGTGTAATATTATCGAGCATCAAATCAGGTACGAATTGAAATATTTTATAAATCATGTCAAAAATCTAAAAAAAATAAAAAATATTTTAAAATAAAATAGTTAATATTTTAATAGTAGATCACACTAAGAAGTTCCCGATGACAATTATTTCACTTTAATCATATCATGTTTCGAATTACTGAGAATTACCAAATCAAGTAAACATATATTAAAAATTATTATAAATTTTATATTAATTGTATGACAAAGCTCAAATAGGATAAATTGAAGGAATATAAAAAATAAATACTTAAAGGAGATTTAAGCATGACATAATTGAAGATTTAGAATTACATTGTATTATAACAAAAGTTACTTTGGAGATCAATTGTTACATTCTATTTATCAAATCTAATAAGAATTAAAATATCTTATAAATCCTATAAAAATTAAAGAAACTAAATATTTAAAATTTATAAAATTAATAATTGTTTAGACAGAGCTCACCAAAGGCATGTAAAGATTATTTAATAGGAGAATTTTTGTTTCATAATAATATAACTGAATCAAATAAATTGAAGAAATATTATAAATTATATTAGAATCCTACATTGAGAGATGAAAAGTAGACTAAGTTTAACATCATCGATTGTCAAAAATGGTTTGAATAAAAAGTCTACATTCAGTTATGAAAATTATTTGAAGAAATAAGAAATATCTAATTTTAGATATTTGAAGAAATAAGTGAAATTATTTGGAAATGCTAAATTCTAAGATACAAAGTAGATCAAGTATCACATAATCGATCATCAAATTAGGTACTAATGTAAATGAATTGTAAAGAATACTAAAATGCCTATAATATAAAGTATATAAAAGTTATTAAAAATATATTTGAATGGGTATGCCCCACCAAGATTAGCCCAATAATGTCTATGTTCACTTCTTTAAACAATTTTTGGAGCTATTGCCAATTATCAAGGTAAGTTGAAATAATAATATATTATTATTTTATAATTAAACAATTATACTTTAACAATGAAATGAGATAAATTAAAGTCATGAAATATAACCAAACAAAAGTGATGTAAAGCTCAAAAGTGAAGATAATTAGACATAGTAAAATAACAAGATAAAAGTGAAGAATTTAAAGAAATCATATAAATTATATGCGAAAGATTCATTCCAAGAGTCATAAGTGATCATGTGTGACTTCCTTGATAACAAAATAAAAATATCTAATATGCATGCCAAAATAAAATAAAATAAATTATTTTTGAGTTTTAAAATATTTATTAAATGTTAATTGGATTGTTAACACTAGCCGAACAATGTTTGTTTCAACTCAATAAAACATGTTTGGAATTTTTGTAAATTAGGAAAGAAAATAAGCACAACTTAGAATAAATTAATATTTTAATATTAAGAAAATATAAAGTTAATTTTAAATGAGATAAGTTAATGAAATGCAATAAAATAAAATGGAAGCAATGTAATGGTTTCACGAGATAAGAATTTTTATTTAATAGAAATATAACCAAATTAAAGTGATAAATTTGAATAAATGTGATAAATTGCTGGGAAACGTCGCATTTGAAGATACTATGGAGATCAAATGTAACATCATAAATCATCACATTAGACAGAAATAGAGATGTCTCATTAAGAATGAAGAAATACAATAAAAAATCTAACAATTTAAAAATGTATTGTTAAGAGAATATAACTCATTAAGACATGTCCAACGATTTTCTTTTTAACTTTATCTGATATTTTTTTATAATTAATACAAATTAATAATATAATTTGATGCATTTTAATGCAACAAAATTAAAAAAAAAGAAAAACTGAAGCATTGTAATGTAATGAAATTAAAGTGATACAAAGGTTACTAGAAAGAAGATTTAGAGTTATGTAGTAATAACCAAATCAAAGCAAAAGGTTAAAGAAATAACATAATTGGTATGAAAAAGCAGCATTCTAAGATACTAAGCTGATCAAGTTTAATATTCATGATCGTTAGCTTAGATTGAAATCAAAATGACGTTTAAAACAATCCAAAAACAAAAAAAAATAAAATATTTAAGAATGTAGAAATGAATAATTAATTTGAAAGATCTCATCAAAATAATTCCAATGATGTTTATTTCAAATTATTAAAGTAAATAGAAAAAATAAATACAAAATTATTACATTAACATTAAGTTTATATATACTAAATCTAGAATGAGATAAGTTGAAATAGTATAAGAAAACTAGATTGAAGACATATAGATGGCAAATAAGTGGTGATTTATAGTTAAATAGAAATATAGCCAAATCAAAGAAAAAAATTGAAAAAATTGATAAAGTGCATGTTAAAGCTTCACTCTGAGGTATTGATGATTACATCTTTCATAAACAAATAATGTACAAAACAAAATGGCTCATAACATATATTAAAATCTTAGAAAATAAAAAATCTAAAAAATATAAAAATTAATATTTAATTGGATAGAACTCATGAAGATGAGTCTAATGAGGTTTTTGTTTCTCTGTTAGACCTCGTTTGTGATTGTTATGAATTACCAAATTAAATAAGAATAAATATCAATAGAATATTTTTTAATATTTACTAAATATAAAATAAACATAAAATTAGATTATTTAATCCCATTAATATAACAAAATCATTTTGTAAAAGTAAAATATGTGTAAATCTAGTGTTCAATGTTAATATAACCAAATCAAACAAAATATTTGAAGAAATATAAATTATGCTCAAAAGTGGTAGTAAAAAAGGTTCAAATAGAAATGTCTCTTTAAATTTAAAATGTAAATTTCAATTTTTAATTCTAGTATACACATAAAGATGTGTTGAGCATCCTTAATTTAATCAAAAGTTTCTCTTGCTTGGAATTGCTAAAAATTGCTAGAGTAAATAAACATAAATAATAATAAATTACTATTTTATGATTATGTAAATAAATATAACCGCTAAAATTATTAAATTTAGGCAATGTAGCTTAATCAAATCATTACAATGTGGATGTCACACGAGAGGAAAATTAGAGCCTCTAGCAGTGTGATAATTTTAAAGAGAAAAATTTGAAGAAACTAGATAAATTATATAAGAAAGCTACATTTGAAGATATGGAGGATTTTGAGTCTAACATACTTGATCAGCAAATAAATAAATCAAAATGTCTCATAAATTATGCCGAAACCCTTAAAAATAAAATATTTAAAATAAATAAAATCTGATATTTATTTGGATATCTATTATTGTGATAGGAGTAAAAGTATTTGTTGCATCTTTATTGAACTAAGTTTGGAATTACTATGAATTACCACAATAAAAAAGCATTGATAGTAATAAGTTATTCTTTTAAGATTAAGTAAATATGCATTAAAATTGAAATGAGATAAGTTGAAGCATTGAAGTATAAAAAATTAAAACAATACGAAGATTACCATAAGAAGTATTAGAGCTTCATAGTAATATAACCAATTAAAAGCAAAACACTTCAAGAAATGATAAATTATTTGAGAAAGTTCAATTACACGACATTAAGGAGATGAAGTGTAGTTAACAATATCATCAAATCAATAATGGTTCAAAATGAATTGTAAATAAAACAAAAACCTTAGAAATAAATTATTTAATAATTAAAAATATATATTCAATTAATTGAGCTTAACAAGAGGAGCTAACAATAATTTTGGTCTCAATCAAACCCAATTTAAAATTTTTAAGAATATCAAAGTAACCATTAATGACAAAAAAGTATTATTTTAACATTAAGTAAATACAAAATAAATCTAAAATGAGATAAAATAAAGAAATGTAATACTACAAATTGATTGTTATGTAAAAGTTAAATTAAGAATTAGGGTTCCATCAGAATGTGATCTAATCGACGAAAAAATTTAAAGAAATTTGATAAGTTGTATTGGAAGGTTGCATCACAAGTTGCTGTGAAGATCAAGGGCAACATCCTTCATCACTAAATTATGTGAGAATCAAAAAATCTCAAAGGATATTTCAATAGCTTTGAAAATTAAGTATTTAAAAATTTAAAAATGTATATTTGATGAGATATTTGTTATAATATAAGAGCTTTGATGTTCGTTTTGTGATGATCAATCCTTCTTTGCAATTACTAAGAAATCCCCATGATAAATAGACATAAGTAATAGAATATTATTATTTTATTATTAAGTAAATATGTGATAATATTCTTTATAAATTAAAAAAATATAATATAACAAATAAGTGTATGTGAATGTCATAAAATAGAAGAGTGGTAGCAAGATATTAACTTTAAGTAAAAAAAATTGAGAAAATGAGGTAAACTATATGAAAAAAATTGCATTCCATATTCAAGGTTCCAGTGGAAGCTAGATACAAATCAAAATTTCTCATAAAACATATCAAAATACTGCAAAATAAAATATTTTTAAAAATGGTAAAAAATACATATTTAATTTAAAAGTACTTATTGAAAAGAGACCAATGATGTTTATTTTTTCTTAATAAGACGTCATTTTTTAATTATTATGAATTATTGAAATTAATATAAAAAATATAATAAATTATTTTTTAATATTAACTAAATATGCAATAAAAATATAATAAGATATATTATCATAGCATAATATAACCAAATCCAAGAAATTTAAACGTTAAAGGAGAGGAACTAGGGTTATACTAATGCAAAAAATTTAAAGAAAAGAGATAAATTATACAAGAAAATAACATTTTAATATCCTATAGGGATCATGTAAAACATTTTCATTCATCAAATCAGGTATGGCTAAAAATGCATCATCATTTGTTCCAAAAAGAAAAAAAGTATTTAAAATTATAAAATTCATTACTTAATTTGATAATGCTTGTTAAGACAATCCTAAAGACATTTGTTTCATATTGATCAAAATTTGTTTGGGATTACTACATTTAGCAATACTAAATAATCATACATAACAATAACTTTTTATATAAATATTGAGTAAATTTATATTAAGGAAGACATTACAAAAATTTAAGCAATACATAATAAGAAAATCAAAGTAATATGGTTGCAATATAATAAGGTTGATATAACAAGCGTATAAAAAATTTTAGAAGTACATTTATTTTTCCTTTAGAAGCTTTTTAATGTGGCCGACTATTTTGAAAACAATAATCTCGCAAAATACGATTTTTAATCTTTTAGATGTATTTGTGACAACACTAGCACTATAGGACTCGATCCTATTAAAACTCCAAAGTTAAGCATGGTTAGGTTTGAGTACTATTGGGATTAGTCAGCACTTGATAAGTCCTCGTGTTGCACATATTTTTTATAACTTATTTTTTTCTCATGAAAGTCATCTAATTTTAATAAAATGTTTGAGGTGAGGTTCAGTAAGAATGTGGTGAATTACTTTGAATAAAAGTTTGATTTATTACGAAATAATTCCATAAAATATTTATAAATTTTTTTAATAAAGTTTAAAAAATATATAAAACCAATTAATCACAAATTTTTCTTTTAATTTAAGAACATATTAATGTTTATAAAAGTCATGTAATTGAAAAATCAACAATAATTAAAAGTGTAAACAATTCATTTTTAGGTTGATTGAATTATAAATTATTACAACATCCACTCCAATAAAAAACTAGGCAAACACAACACAATATAAGCCTTTTGCAATGGATGGGTTGGCTAAGCACTCGCAACAAAAAGAGAAATGACACAGACTACTATGGTCTTACAATGAAATAAATCGAATAGCCAACTACAACCTTACTAGAATATAAAATGGAAAATATGAAAAACAATCAGTGAATTAAAATCTAAATCCACAACAAAAATCAGACGATTCTTAAAACTATTAAAGAGGCACCAGTATCTTAATTTTATGAATTAAATATCAAAAAATACATAACCTAGGTTATTCGAGAATGAAAGGAATTTCAGGAGTTTGACAAGTGAATGGTATGTAGCATATGAAAATGATGATGGAAACGAGCTGCAAACAGCTTTAATACTTTTTTTCTTAAGATCACGTAATAATTTTTATTCCAATTTTTGTGCAAAAATCATCTATTTAAATTCAATTTGTAAAGGCTACAAGTGCTTACCAAACCTCCAATTTAGCTGTTCCATTTTTTGTAGTTTTTGTAAGATTTTAACTTTGAAATAAACAAATGAATAACTCACCAAAACCTTGTAAAAAATGGCAAAAATGCTCTCGCACTGTTGCTGCTTGATTGGAACACTTTGGGACCATTAGATAGCGAAAAATGACTGATCGAACAAATGCAATCAAATCTACACCTTTGTAAAAATTAAATGGTGTGGTTCATGAGATCAGAATCAATATCTAACAATAAGAATTACCTTGTTCTGCTGATGAAATACGGACTATGCAATCGTTCAATCGCAAAAATGTGCCATATGATGATGATCGTATTCTAGTAATGCAGAAATCCATCGTGTAGAATCGTTTGAGTGTTTTGTCCCCATTCCTCACTAGAATTGTTCATCCCTCCTTATAGGAATTTTTTTTATTGTAGTACATGTTCACTTATTTTAGTTTTCAAGCCATTGTCGTGTTGTCTTTGAAGATTGCACCACAGAAAGAATTTGTAGATTGTAACATGGGCGGTGGCATTGATCGTTTGATTGTGAATTTGACAATCAGGTGGTGCTTCTCAATCCCATACTTTTGAAATTGGTCATGCTAATATTTTTGCATTTTTTCTCCCTCATTGCTCCCCGACATTGTTCGTTTATGTTTATAAGTAGTTTGGTAACTGTTGTGATTAATTTATTGTACTAGCTGCCATTATAAACATCTGATTAATTTAGTTGGCTAGCATTTACTGTGTTTGCAAATTAACCACTGGAGTAATCAATTGGAGATTTGCTTTTGTTTTGTTGGATTTATGGAGCCCTATCAATTACTTGATTAAAAATTAGAATTTTTGGATTGGATTATCTTCACAACTATTTTTAGAAGTTATTTTCAAGGAACCATCAATATTCACTATGTGAACGGGACTTTGGTTTGTAAATTTTTTTCTCACTTATTTCTTTTTAACATGTTCTCTCACTTCCATCTCTATCTTGTTATTACTTTCTTATTTTTTTCCTTAATTCTCGATCTTATTATATCATTTGTGGCCACCCACTTCTTTATCCTTCTCTACTTTCTCTTTTTTTTTTCCTATTTTACTCATTTATTTAGCTTCTTTATCTTTTTATGTTCTCTCATTTCTTTTCTTCATCATTAAATCATCTGTCATCCATCTCATTGTTTTTTCCTCTCTATTTTGATTTTATCAATCCACCATTGTCCCTCGTAGGAAATAAGCAACTCTATCTAAATTATCTTTGTTTTTGCCCATTAATTAAAATTATTTAAAAAATATCTAATGTTGTATAGTTTAATATGTGATAAAATTTAAAAATATTAATTTTATTATAAATATTTATGGATAAATTAATTTTTTAATGTATTAGAAAGGAAACAAAACCTCAAAAACTTTCATTTAGAGTTGTCTACTTCAAAAATAATAGAGATGTAAAAAAATGTTAATTTAATAATAAAATTTTTTTTGAAATTTTTTTAATATTTTAAGGAAATAATAGATCTCAAATACTTGTATATTTTATTATTATTAAATATTATAAAAAATTTACTTATTATATTTTTATATACATTATATGTATTACTATTATGATTTAACTTTTAATTAATTATTTCTCTCATTTCTTTCTCAATATCTCTAATATTCCCTCTTTCTCTCATTATCATTCCCTTCTTGGTCCTTTCAAGATCTATATCCTAATAATCATTTTGGCCTCTCTCTCTATTATCCTTTCTTAATTTCCTATTTCTCTACCTTGTACTTTTTTATTTTTTCATCTCTATCTCCTCCATATTTTTCTCTCTTTAATTAAAAAATCTCTCATCTATCTCTATTATTATTTTTCTCTTTTTCACTCTTATTAATTCATAAGTTTCTTTCTCTTGTTGTATAATTTATTTCTTCTCCATTATATTTTTTATGTCAGTAGATGAAGAATATATATGAAATATCTCATATTACATAATTCAATAAGAATTATATATTTTATTATCCATATTTTTATGTTATTTAATTTTTTTTAAGAATGGCATCGTATGGAAAGGAAATCATTGGTATTAATATTATCAATTTTAAAAGTAATAGTTTATCTAATTATTTTTTATTAATTTTATATAATAAAATATAGATATTAAAATATATTATAGCATATATCATAAGCTTAATTTTTTAGAATAATGCATATACTTGATAATTCATGCTATTTTAAAAATAATTCATAATAATCAAGTCAAGCATTCTTAGGCAAGCGTACCTTTACGATAGGTGGCCTCTTGTGAAGTCCCAATGTTGCTCATAATTTTTCAAATCTTTCGTTTTTTAATCATTGAAAATTTATTTTTATAATATGCCGATGTTTAAAAATAAAATTATTAAAAAAGATTTTATATAATTACCTTTTTCGTAACTAATATTTACTAACTTTACAATATTATTGTCAATTTAATGTAATAATGAATTTGATACATTATATGATATAATAATATAATAACTTTTAATATGTTTAATACTAAGATAAATAACTTATATCAATTATAGTAGATTAGAATTAATTTAAGTTTATAATATATATATTATGTATGTAAGGTTTTTAAATAATGTCATTTTATGTTATCAAAATACGAAATCTATAATTATTTATTCTATGTTAAATATTCTTAATATGTATTATCTATATTATGTAAAATAAAGATAATAAATTAGAATAATTATATTATTTATTATTTAATTAATTATCTTAAGTATGAATAATTATTTATAAAATGAATAGTGAAAATATTCTTTCTGTATTTTTAAAATTATAAAATAATAATAAATCTTAAAAAATTATTTTATTTTAAATTAAATTAATGTTATATATAATTTAGTTTTTTATTTTTTAATAAATATTTTTGCTGTAGTTTTTTAAAATTGGCTTTTATTAAATCATTTTATCACTTTTTTTCTTTATTTTAATGTCTAACATATTCTCTCATGTACTTCTCTTTTTTATTATCATTCTCTTATTTGTTGCTTTATACTCTATGTTTTTATATTGTTTTGGCATCTCTCTCCTCCATTGCTCTCTGCTTTGTCATTTCTCATTATTTCATTTATTTATATATTTTCTTTATATCTTTTATGTTTTCTCTTTTGTTTTCCTCTTCGTTAAAGCATCTCTCATCACTGTGTTATTATTTTTCTCTTTATGTTTCTCTTATTAATCTATAACTTCTTCTCTCTTTTATAATAATTTTCTCTATTTATATTTTCCTTCTTGAAGAACATTAATTACCATAATTTAAGAAACCTCTTTTATTTCAATATTTAATATATAATATATTTGAAATATATATATATTTAATTATTTATATATTTATTAAATTTAAACTTTAATTTTTAAGAATTTGCAACCTAATGAAAGAAAATCATATATATTAATATCAATAATATAAAAAATTACATTTTTATTAATGATTTATTAATTTTATATAAATTAAATATTATTATCATAATACATCATGATTCATTATTTTTAAGACAATAATCACACTTTTATAATTCTTTTTCTTTTTTATCCATAGTGACAACATTATCATTATATCATTAGATATATTTTGCACTCCCATTGTTAAGCTTGCTCGAATGAGAGTAGTTTTGGGATGGGGACCTCTTGAAAGTGCTTTTACGCATTTTTTTTCATATCATTCATTTTTCTATGGACTGATCATTGATTTTAAAAAAAATGCTAACTTTAAAAAACTAAATGATTGTTAATTATAGTTTATTTAATCTAATTTTTTAATTAATCATTAATAACAACATTATTAGATTTTTATTAATTTCATGTAAAATTATGTATGTAACATCATATGATATAATAAAATAATAATTTTAATATAGTTTAGATTTGAGAAAAATATCTTAAATAAAACATAATAAACCACAAAGAATATATTTAAATAATAATATTTATATGTTTTATTTAATAGTTTTCAAATATATCAATATTAATTTATAAAATAAGACAAATATAAAATTAAATAATGAAAAATAAATATTATTGATTTATAATATCTATATTACATCATATAAAAATAATGTTTTAAAAATAATTATAATATTTATTTTTAATTAACATATTCAATTTTAAGTATGAAAAATCAAATATTAAATGAATTTTAAAATATTATTAATATTCCATAACAATAATAGGCCTAAAAATATTTTTAATATTTATTATTTTTTAAATATTATATATGACTAACTTCTTATAACTAATAAATATTATAATTTTAATTATTAAAGTTTTTGTTTGATTTGATTTCCTTAAAAAAAATTTTCTATATTTTAATGTCTCAAATTCTCTCACTTTCTTCTGTCACTTATTATCATTCTATTATTTGCATTTTCATTTTTTATCTCAATACACTCTTATTGACCTATATCTCTCTATTATCCATTTCGTTTTATGCATTTCTTTTCTTTAATTTATCATCTCTATCTCTTCTATGTTCTCTCTTTTCTTTTTCTCTTCCATACTCCATCTCAAAATTGTCTTGCTTATTGTTGTTTTTTTTATGTTTCTTTTATAAATTTGTGACTTCCTGTCTTTCAAAAAATAGTTATCTCCTATCCTATTATCACTTTTTAGCACATTAATTAATAATATTTAAGATATCTCTTACATGACATAATACAATATATAATATTTTTTATTAATATATATATATATATATTATATTTTATATTTATTAAATTAAATAATTTTTTATTTATAAGAATGATTACATAATAGGTCAAATTATTGTGTGTTAGTGTAAATGTTTCAAAAAATTATAGTTGATCGAATTTTTTATTTATTTGATACAAATAAAATGTTGACATCATTATATCTTGTAATATGTATGAAAACCATAAACTTTATTTAAAAGTAAATATGCTTAAAAATTTAAAAACATTTATAAATTTGCTAAAATTTTCAAAAAATAATGAAAATTAAAAAATTTTGATCTTTTGCATGTTTGTCGACTAGACCAGCTTTATAGTACATAATGTCATTGGAATTCCCAAGTTAAGTATGTTTAGACCAACATAGTGGTTGGATACATGATCTCTATAATGTTCATATTGTTGATCATATTTTTTCATGGCATTTATTTGTTTAATGAATGAAAATTAATTTTTAAAATATTATTTTCTAAAAAGAAAATTATTATAAATTTTATAATTAGTTTTTGTAACTAATTTTTAAAAATAACTTTGTAATATTATAGTTAATTTAATATAATAATAAATATGACACATGATATGATATAATAAAATATTAACTTTAATTTAGCTTATTAATAAGAAAAAAACTTTTCTTAGTCATAATAAATTAGAACTAATTTTTATTTATAATAGCATATAAGTGCTTGATATAAATTTTTAATAAAAGAAATATTATATTATTGAAAATATTTTTGGCATTTGTAATTTTCTAAAAATAACATCAAAAAAATTTATTTTTTGTAATTTAATATTATTAAATACAATAAATGATTCACTTATTATATTTTATAAATATTATAAATTTTATTATTTAGATTTAACTTTTACATAACTATTTCTTTCACTTTTTTCTCTTTACATTAATGTGGCTCAAATTCACAATTTCTTTCCTCTCTCCTATTATCATTCTTTTATTATCTTTTTATTCTCTATATCTTAAAAATTTTTAACCTCTCTCTAACCACAATCTTTCTTTACTTTCTTGCTTCTTTTTCTTTCATTTTTTTATTTATTGTTTCAATCTTTTCCTTGTTCTCCCTTTTCTTTTTCTTTTTATTCAATCGTCTCATGTCTCTTTATAACTTTTTGTTATTTTTTGCTCTTGTCAATTCGTGACATTCACTCACTAAGAGAATAATTATCTATAACTTTATGTTTTATAATCTAATGCATAATATCTATGATAAATATAACTCGTATTATTTATTTTTATTAATTAATTTAATTTTTTATTTGTGAAAATGACAATATAATGGGGGAAAGTTATATTTATTAAAGTCAATATAATTAAAAAATAATAGTTTATTTAATTTTTATATTTATTTTATTTAAATAGTTTATTAATATTGAAATATAGTATGATTGCCATAATAACCATCTAAAAAATTTTAGTACATTAAGTTGTTATTTTAAAAGGTCTTTAAAATGATCCAAAATTTTCAAAACAATAATCACTCAACAAAGATTTTCTAAGATTTGCATGTCTATGAACCCACCAACATTATAACACTCAATCCAATTAAAATTCCAAAGTTAAGTATGCTTGGGTTATAGTACTATTAGGATGGGTCACCTATCGAGAAGTCCTAGTTTTGCACATATTTTTTTAGAACATTCATTTTTTTCATGAAAGAAAATTAATTTTAATAAAATATTTAAGGTGAGGTTGAATAAGAGTTAGGTAAATTGCTATGAATCAATGTTTGATTTATTACAAAATGTTTCCAGAAAATATTTATAGCATTTTTTAATAAAGTTTAACAAATATATAAAAGTTATTTTCTATAAATTTTCATGTTATTATAAAAATATATTATGTTTTATTAAATTTATGCAATTGAAAAATAAAAAGTAATTAAAAATATAAATAATAAATTTTTAGGTCTTTAAACATATAAAACAATCCTCTATCCACCCAAGAGAAACCAGACAAACACAATAAATTATAATCCTTTCATCAATAAAAGGGTTAGTTAAACAACACAATAAAATGACAAATGATATAGACTACTATATAGTCTTATAATAAAATAAATGAAATGGGCTACTACATGTTTATGACAAAAAAAGATTTTCTTTTCCTCTCTCTCCTGTATTCTTCGTTATCGTTTTCTCTATCCATAAATTAACAATACATATGATTTACCTCATATTATGTTGTCTATTATATAATGTTAATAATAAATATATATTTTATTATATATATTTTTTCTGTAATTTTATTTTTTTAAAAAAGACAATTTATTAAAAGAAATTCTTACGCATTACTATGATCAATTTTGAAAGTAATGATATGTATAAAAATATTTTAGAATTATTATTTTCTTGGAACTTTAAAAATATTCAAAAAATATTTTGACTCTTAATTTAATATTATTTTTTATATCTAATATTATATAACATAATGTTTTTAAATTTAAAAAATTAAATACAATACTATATATATGCTATTATAAAAATTTATTGAATTTAAATTATTATAATCGATATAAGATAATTTGTTAAATATTTAACAAAATTATAGCTAGTATTTTATTTTATAAATATTTGTGATATATTAATTATTCTATAAAATTAATAATAAATTAATAAAGTTATTTTTAAAAAATTTATTATTATAATTGTAATTATGAACTATCATTTATAGTAATTGTTTGACGTTATAATGTTATTAAAATTAATCATTATTTGTTAAAAATAGAATGTTATGAAAAACTTGTGCAACTGTAAGACCTTTAAAAAGGTCACCCATCACAATACTACCCTCAGCCAAGCATGCTTAATTTGAGAGTTCTAAACAGAACCAATTCTAAAATGCTCATGTGGTCGAACATGCATTCATAAGAAAAAATATCATAGTTATGTGATTAATTTTTTGATGGTGATGAACAATTTCTAAAATTTCTTAAATTATTAAGACAATGCACTATTAAAAAAATTAATTCATGTTATATGTAATAATATCTTATAATATAATTAATTTATTTAAATAAAATTTATAAATAATTACTTAAACTATAACATTATAAAATTTACACAACTTTAAATGAAGGCTTTTTTTATTATGTTACCTTCCTTATAAATTAAAAATTAAATTATATTTTAACTATTTATAATAAAATATATATGTTCTAAATTTATTAAAATTAATTGTCAGTCATTTCAAAAAATAAATGCTTTGAAAAGATATGTGCAACATTAGGACTTCTTAGAAGTCCAACTATCCCAATAATACTCTTGCCTAAGAATGCTTAACTTTAGAGTTCTAATTAGATTAGCTGTTATAATATTTGTTTTGTTAAACATGCATGTAAAAGTAATAATCGTAGTTATGTGATTGTTGTATTGATGATAATTTGTAATTTCTAAAATAGCCAAAATTATCAAGTACATATACTATATTAAAAGAAATTTTGCTTATCATATTTGTGATAATATATTATAACATCAATATTTGATTTTATAAAATTTATAAAAAATAATTAAATGAACTGTTACTTTCAAAATCAATTATAGTAATACCTAAGATTTTCTTTTAATGTGTTATCCTTCTTATAAAAAATTTAAATTATGCAAAGAATATAAACAATAAAAAATTAAATTATGATTAATGTTATATATTAAACTATGTAAAATGGCATATTTAATATATAATGTTAATTTATGGACATAAAAAAGATAAAGGAGAAAGTAATAATTATTCCATGAGATGGAGAATCTTATAAATTAATGAGAATGAAATAAAATGAATAATAACAAAGATAGATGAGAGATTATTTAATAAGGAAGAAAAGAAAAAACATAGAGGAGGTTGTGGGAAAAAGTAAAAAAGTGGAAGGAAGACATTTCCTCTAACAAGCTTTTCGATTGCATTGCTACTCATCATCACCACGTCCATGGAGTCACAGACTTTACAAGACAAGACCCCCGATGCTTAGTTTGTTGGAAAGTGATTAGGTATCTCTGCAAGTTCTCTCCACTAGGCTTTGCTGTTATTCTGTCGTCGTACTAAGGTAGATGACCATTGGGCACATTTTCTTTTGGTTTTTTCAAATTTCAAGTTTGAGAACCCTACATTTGAATTTAACCAATCCATGCAGAGGTGGTGGAGCACTATTAAATGACTAAGTTGCAACATGGAACATGTTATCTCATCCATGAAAACATTAGTTTTAAGCTGTCTTCGAATGCAAAGATCTGTCGCGTGCCACTCTGGGCACAACTACTACTGTTTGTGTGCGCTTTGCAAAGTTTTTTCTACGTTTTCATTGGCTTAGCTGAAGCGTCTGAGCATTTGTGATTTCCTGCCATGGAATAGTAATAATATATGTACCCTAGACTGTACAGCAGGATCCTCATTGTGCTGATGTTCTTCTATAGCATGCCATTATTGCTACACATTTAGGTGACTGCTAATGTTGCTTGCTTGCATAACTCTTTTGTGCAGGTAGCCCTCAGTGTCATTGACTTCAACTGACCTCAACATCCACTTATTCTGGTGCATTGTTCTTCCTTTAGAAACTATAGTCTACAATATGACAGGAGAGGAAAAGATACAAGAATCTTAGGAATAGTGAAAGTATCTCTCCAAAAAAAGAATGCATGCCTGTTGGTACACGAAGAATTATAGATGATACTGAGAGAAAATGCTTGATTATTAGAATGTCGGGTATTAATGGGAATGATGGATACTTATTAAACGAGTTAGAGATGTCCAATATCTTTGCTGTTCAACGAGTGCCACTGGAGCTAGTCTGGATGGTGGGGGGAACTCTGCTGCTACGCTAGTGCATATGGTGTACCACGGCTAGGAGTAGGGACAGATGATTGTAAGCTCCTTCGGTGGCATTAAAAATATCTGGGAAAATATTGATAACTTAGGATTTGCGAGTATGGGGTGAGGCACTTGTGCACAAGATATGGAGATGGAGAACTCTTTGTGCAATATTGATACCTCTAGGGAAAGTAATGTTCATATAACTAAAATAGGCAAGGTGAATTTAAGCAAAGCTGTGGGCAACATGCTTGAGTGTGGTGGGGATACTTAGATGGAAAGCACTACTCCATGTAATGCTACCAACAAGGTTGCTTAAGTAAACATGGTAAGCCTCAAGGATGCACTAATTTCTAAGAATACAGTGTCAAATGCAGGTGCGACTTGTTTTGTAAAGTCGACTGTCGTCGACGTGACGGAAAGGGTAGCAAGTATGACAGATTATGTGGACAATGATGCAATCATTATCTCGAACAAAGCATGATTGAAGTGCATTGTGTTTGCTAAGCATGATATGCTGGTCCCAGTATATGGAAACATTCTCCCCTTTTTGTCATTGCTCAGGTGTTACAGAGGTGCTGGGGGCACTATATAAAGAGAGGAGAATTTTTGACATATCCTCAGGTTGTTTCTATGTCCAATTTGAATCGATGGAGGATAGGAATGCTGTCTAGTTCAGCAGCCCTTGGCATGTGACTTGCTAATCCATGGGCTTGGATATGTGGTCCCACGACTTCCATCTGAATGTCATGCTCGCTATATGTGCCCCAATTTGGGTTTACTTACCAGCCCTCCCTTTAGTTCACTGGGACATCAACAATATATTGAGGATTACAAATTTGTTGTGAGAGCCAATTCTACTAGATGGGTGGACTGCTATGCTGAGATCGACCTATGCACTCATGTGTGTCAACATGGATTTCTAAAAGCCTTTAATGCTGGGTATGTGGGTGAGTGGGGTGATGGGGAGAACATTTTAGCCATTCGATTATGAGGGATTGCCTAGAATGTGTTTTATATGTGGTCATGTGGGCCATTTTACTAATCAGTATTAAAAACACGAAGTCGTACGATGCTGCGCCAACAATTTCTGCAGTGGTTACATGGACCACACCTGATGACTCCATGAAGGCCTCTGAGCCTATGGTGCCACGTTGGAACTCCGTGGCATGCATGATAATAACCCACCTCTATAGGTTCTATCTGCACATCCAGCGACGTCTGCGTATACTAGGCATATCTCGAATGTTATAGTCTTCTATTTGGGATCCTATGGCTAAGGGAAGTCAAACAATTTAGCTAGTAATACACAACTCACACGATGCATTTCTTCCACACTGGATGAGGATGACATCATTAATAAAGGAAAGCCTTAGCCCATGGATGTTGGTGCTGTCAAGAGAATGGAAACATATAACAATTGCACGAAGAAATAATTAAGATAATTGGGCACATTAGAGATCAACATAAAATAGTAAGGGCACCAAATCTTGTGGATGAGGGGAGGCCTAAATGGCTTGAGGAGAAGCATCTCCATCACAAAGTGGAGGGATCCAAGTAGGAGAATTTGTAAGACATTTGTGAAGGACATTACGATGAAGAGGCCCATGCTGGAAGAGGATTAGGCTTTAGAGGATATTTCATGTTTCGATGAAAATTACCATACCAAGGACTAGGAGGATTTCCTTTTTGTTGCACATCGTGGGGTGCATCAGATATCGTGATACGTTGTGGGGCTTTGGCATGTTCTGGTGGACTAAAAGGGGAGCTATATGGACATGCTGTTGTCCAAGTGGGGCCGCACAAAGCTAAGGATGGGGAGGATGGGCATTACAATATGCTTGGTGATGGGTAGGATGTTGTGGCGTGCTTGCAGTATCCTTAAGGGTGCTCTGCCTGATAGGGGTTGTGAGGCACTATGGCTGGGGCAATTGCTTCATAAGCTTGGGCTACACCAAGCTGGCAGTGTGGTGATGCCACAATACCTCAAAGCTTATGTTTGCAGCTGGCCCTGCTTGCACGGGGCCATGGTTGCGTGCATAGATTGCTGCCATGATTATTCTGATGTTGTCGAGGTACGTACTATAATTAAATTATCAAAGTCACAGTATGGAACATTAGGTGGAACTGGGGTAGGAAGTCATTGTGTTACTTGTAGAGATTTGTAAGCAAAGGGACAATTGAGGTGGGGACCCTTCTGGAGATGAGATTCCAAAGCTAACGAAAAATGGTGATGACTAGTTGCTGCATAGAGATTGGAGCATTACGGCTCAACCCTCTATAGGGAAGTCTGCAGTTATTATATATTTGTGTAGAAGTCGGCTGGACATCAAGTTCATTGGATCATCGATGCATGTGGTGGCGTTTGAGGATGAGATGAAATGGGATGCTAAGCTCAAGTGCTGTGTGGTCTATGGCCCAAAGGAGCAATGTAAACGAAGGGATGTGTGGGGGGATTTCTTAAGGGAGGAGTATATGAGTGGCAGACCTCTAATAGTAGTTGGAGATTTCAACCTTGTTATGATGCAAAGTGAGAAGAGGTGGGAAGAAAAATTCACATATGGTAATGAGTAACTGGAATTTTCAGACCTCATGCAAGAACTTCAACTGGTGGACCTAAAGTTTGTTGGGAATATTTTCACATGGTGCAATGGAAAATATGGTGGCACTAGAATTATTTAGAATCCTAATAGGGTAATGATGAACAACTTGGGCTTGGAAGCTTTCCTTGGATGTTCAATCACACAAATGGCCTGATTTGGATTGCAGGCAAAATACTGGATGGAAGATGTAGAATCTAGTTTGAGTGTGTTTTGTTGGACTTTTCGAAGATAGTTGGGGTGGTGGAACACACATGGAGCAAGCATACTTTGGAGAAGGACATGGAGGGCTTATCGATCAAATTCCATAGATCATTGGTTGCATTGTGCAAGTGGAGTAAGATAGAAATGGGCACATCATTAGTGGCAATGTGGATATGGAGATCAGCATTAACAATCTGCAAATAAAGCAGTTGCAAGAGGGGCTTGACGCTAATGAGCATTAGCACTTGGTGCAAATGATCCTGGCTTTTCACCGTGGTTGCACGCTAGAAGATAGATGGTGGCGGCAAAGGGCCAAGATCCATTGGGCACAGCTAGGTGACTGCAACACCCATTTCTTTCAAGCAACTACCACTACACACACATGTAGCAACTTCATTGTATAGTTGAAATATGACAAGGATAAGTTGGC
>JAIUJO010000363.1:56954-157689 GCA_023846275.1 Vanilla planifolia
AGACATAGTAGTTGTGTGACTATTTTTTGATGGTAATAAATTTTTTCTAACATTTCTTATATGAACAAGCCAAAACTCATTGACTAAAGTTTGTGTTACATGTCATTATATATTATAATATAATTACTTTATTTAAATAAAAATAATAAATAATTACATCAATTATTATTTTCAAAAAATTAGACAAACTTAAATGAAAGTTTCCTCTATTATGTTAACTTTTTTATAAATTAAAAAATTAAATTATGTAAAAAATATTTGGAATAAAATATGTATTTACAAAATATATTACATATTAAAGAATAGAACAGGAGATATTTCTTAAATATTATTAATTGATAAGCTAAAAAGTAATTGAGTCGAAGATATTACTTCACAAGAGAGAAAAATCATGGATTGATAAAATAAAAAAAGATAGGAAAATAATAATTAAGATAGATGAGAGACCTTTTAATGAAGAAGAAAAGAAAATAAATAACATATATATGATAAAGAGCATAAATAAATGAGTGAAATAAGAAAAAGAGGAAGTAGAGAAGGATAGCAAAGTAAGAGAGGCCATGAATAATATAAAGAAGATCAAGATTGAAGACAAAAATAGAAAAGTAATAGAAAGAGGAAGAAGAAATAGATAGAATTTGTTAAGGAGAAATAAGTGAAACCCATTGCTACAGTGAACTGCAATAGTTCATTGGAAATTATTTCTGAAAATAGTTGCGTACATATCCAAATCCAAATATTCTCATTTTAAATTGAGCAACCAGTACCAGCTTCCTAACTCCACAAAAGTAAATTGCCCGTTCGTTACTATCGTGATTTATTTGCTAACACAACAAATGCAAGCCAACTAAATTAATCAGGAATTACAGGAGTAGCTAGTCTAAAAAATTAATCAAACTGATTATGAAAATACATATGAGGAGAAATGAACATGCGAGGGAGCAACGAGGTTCAAAAAGTGCCAAAAATTCTTCACTATGAATTATTAATTTATAGGATTAAGAAGTCCCATCCAAATGTTGAAATTGGCTATCTAATGATCAATGCCACACACCATCTTTCAATCCATAAATTCTTTCGGCCTTGCGATCCCCAAGGAAACATGAAAACTGTTGCAAACTAATTCAACCATACTTGTATCTGGGTTACAAAATTACCAAGAAGTAGGAATGAATGCAACTCGGGAGCAATATGGGACAAAACGCTCAAACTTTTAGACACGATGAATTTCCAAATTGGATGAATAAAGTGCACTATTCGACGGTGCATTTATGCAATCGAACAATCACGATAGTATGTTATCTTTCAAATATAGTATATATTAAAAAGTGACATATGACAGATTTCCTCAATTTTATTAATTAATGTTCTTAAAAAATATAATATAGATAAAAATAACTATTTTAAAAGGGAGAAAATTTACAAATTGATTAGAGCAAGATAAAGAGAAAAATAATAACAAAGAGATGAGAGATGATTTAATAAAAACAAGAAGAAACGAGAAAACATAAAATACATAAAGAGATTAAATATTTAAATTAAAAAGATAGAAATGAGAACGTAGAGATTGATAGAGGAGAGAGAGGCCAAAAAGAATATAAGAAATAGAGAATAAAGAGATAATTAAGAGAATGATAATAAAAAATATAAGTGAGAGAATATATTAAACAATAAGATAAAAAGAAAAAAGATAAAAATTATTTAATAAAAGTTAATTTTAAATAATTAAAATAATAATTTTTATTAAAAGTAAAAAAGAATTTAATATAAAATTTGTTTATTTTTAAATATAAAACTATTTATGATGTCTTATTTATTTATAATATTTTAAATATTTATAGAATATTTTAATTGTTAATGTAATATAAATTTATTCATAATTTAAAAATTAGCTTAATAATAAATAATATAATGATTCTATTATATTTTATTTCTTTTATATAATGTAGGTCATAAGTTTAAAGAATACATTGGATTAAAGAAATAATTTGAGATTTCCTTTTCTTTATCAAGTGATGTTGATTTTCTTAAAAACTCTACAAACACAATTTATACTATTATAAGTTCAAATCAATTCTAGTTTTTTGTAATTATTATAAGTTATTTATTCTCAATATTAAACAAATTTAAAGTTATTTTTTTATTATATCATGTGATATGTCATATTCATTAATACATGAAATTGACATTAGTGTTTTAAAGTTACTATGAAATATTAATTACTAAAATGGTAAATATAAATTTTTTTAATAAGTTAATATTTATTTTCACGTATTAAAAGAATATGTACATCATGTAAACTTCTCAAAAGGCCACCTATCTTAACATTACTCTTTCCTAAGAATGCTTAGCACTGGGTTCTAACAAGATCCATTACTATAATGTTTGTGTGGTCACACATGCATGCAAAAGACATTATCATAGCTATCGCATTGTTATCTTGATGATAATGAATCATTTCTAGAATAGTCTAAATTATCAAGGATATATACTATTTTTAAAAAAATTATGCTCATCAAATATGTGTTATATATTCCAATATCAATATTTTATTATTTAATACATAAGATTTTCTTTCAATAAATTATAATTCTTATGAAAAAAATAAATAATTAAATATATAATAATTATTAATTTTATATATTAAATTATCCAATATGAGATTTTTTATATATATTATTAATTTATGGACATAAAATAAGATAATAGAGAAAATATATTATTTTATAAGAGATAGTAGGTTAAGGATTAATAAAAGTGAAATAAATAGAAAAATAATAATAAAGATAGGCAAGAGATTACTTAATAAATAAGATAAGAAAAAACATAGAGGAGATAAAGAGAAAAAAAAGTGGACAGAAGAGAAAAGACAAATAAAGAAAAAATTAGGGGAAAGAGAGAAGCAATGAAAAATATTAAGATATAGATAATGAAGAGACGAAAAATTGAATGATAATAAGAGAGATAAAAAGGTGGGAGAATACGAGAGATATTGAGAAAAAAATAAGAGAAATAATTAAATGTAATTAAAATCTTAATAACAAATCTTATAATATTTATGAAAAATATAACAAGTTAATCTCATATAATATTTAATAATAATAAAATATTAAAATTTTTAAGATTAATATTTTTTTTTAATATTAAAAATATACAAAAAATATTTTTATTATTAATTTAATATTATATTTTTTCTCTAATATTCTATAGCATGATATTTCTATATTTTAAAAATTAAAAATGCAACAAGTATATGTTATAATAAACATAAATTAATTAAAATTTATTATTATCGACATACGTAATTTTTGAAATTATTAAATAAAATTAAAGTTATTATTTTATTTTATCAAAGGATGTGTTAAATTTATTATTAAATAAAATTTATGATAATTTTAGAAAGTTATTTTAAGAAACTTTTTTGTTGTAGTGTTAATTATGAAGTATCATTTATTCTAATTTTTTAAAAAGGTCACCACCGCAAATACTACTGTCACCTAAGCATGCTTAACTTGTAAGTTCTAAAAATTCCACTTCTAAAATGCTCATGTGTACGAGCATTCATTTAAGAATAAAAATATCATAGTTTATATTTTTTTTTATGGTAATAAACAATTTAAAAAATTTCCTAAATTATCAAGCCTACACTTTTAAGAAAATTTATTAGTGATACATTTCATAATATATTATAGTTTAATTGTATTATTTAAATAAAACTAATAAATAATTAAGTAAACTATAATTTTTGAAAAAGTTGACGACTTTAAATGAAATTTTTTTATAGTGTTATCTTTCTTATAAATTAAAAATAAAATTATGTAATAAATATTGATAATAAAATATATATTTATTATATATATTACATGTTAATTTGTTAAATATTAGATATTCTTTACTTATTATTAATTGTTGGACTGAAGAAAAGATAATAGAGTCGGAGACGATTATTTCTTAAGGGGAGAAAATCATGAATTATTAAAATAAAAATAGAGAGAAAAATAATAATTGAAATAAATGAGAGACAATTTAATAAAGAAGAAAAAAAGAAAAGAGAATACATAAATAAGAGAAAGAGAATAAATAAATTTGTGAAATAGAGAAAAAAATTAGAAACTAGGGAAAGATAGATAAGTGAGAGAGGCCATGAAAAAAAAAAGAAGATCAAGAATTAAGACAAAACAAGTTATAATAAGAAAGAGATGAAAGTGAGAGAATGTGTTCAAGAGAAATAAGTAAGAAAAAAATTTTACGTAAATTTACCAAAATGGAAACCTATTGGCATAATGAATTGCGATGTTTAATTGGAAATTACTTTCGTAAATAGTTTCGTGCGTAATCAAATCCAAACATTCTAATTCTTAAATGAGCAATCTATAATGTCTACTTATATCTAACAAAACAAAAGCAAATCACCTATTGGTTACTGTAGTGATAAATTCACCAACACAGCAAATGCAAGTAACATAAACTAATTGTACGTTTATAGTGATAACTAGCCAATCAAATAAATTAGTGTAATTACAAAAAAACCTGTACGGAGAAACTAATAATGTTAGGGAGCAATGAAGGACAAAAAATGCCAAAATATCTGCACTATAGATTTTGCAAATGTGCGATCAAGAAGAATCATGTCATTGAAGAAATTTGCGATCACCTAAGGAAACACGATGATGGCTAGCAAAGCAAAACAATCAGATGGGCATAAGGGTTACAAAAATACCCATAAGTAGGGATGAATAATTGGCTAAGCAATGTGCGACAAAACACAAACTATTTTGCATTGTGAATTTTTGAATAGCGAGAATAAGGCGCACCATTCGATGGTGCATTTTTGCGATCGAATGTTAACCAAAGTATTTTATCTTTCAATCTACTAATTCTTTTAGTCATTCAATCGTGCCTTGTTACAATTGCACGGACCGTATTTCTTCTGCATGCTAAGATAAATTCTGTTGTTAGATTGCAATTATAATCTAGTGGATTAAACCAATTTCGTCTTTATAAAGACATAGATTCGATTGAATTTGTATTATTTCTCAGTTTTTGCTATCTAATGGTCGAGGAGCGTTCTAATCGAACGACAGATGTGCAACAGTTTTTTTACCAACTTTTCCAAGCCATTGATGAGTTATTTATTTGTTTATTTCCTTTTGAAAATGTTACCAAAATTAAAAAAATCTAATTGCTAAATTCTGTTTTTGGTAAATGCTTTTGCTTTTACAAATTGCATATAAATAGAAGATTTTTGGTACAAAAAAAGGAATAAAAATTTTCACTTGATGTTATGACAAAATATTAAAGCCATTAGCCTCTCGTTACCCTCATTATTTTCATACATTATTGTGCATCAGTCATCAAACTCCTAAAATTCCTTTCATTCTCAAATCAGCTATGTTATTAATTTTCTTTATAATTAATTCATTAATTATGATTCTTGTGCCTCTTAAATTGTTTTCTTGAAGCATAAGATTTTGGTCGTATTGATTTAGATTGTGTCATTGGATGTTTTTCCTTTTTGTTTCGTTTTATTTTTTGTAAGGATGTAGTAGCCTATATCATTTATTACATTATAAGACCACAATAGTCTATCTCATTTGTCTCTTCAATGTGAGTGCTTAGCTAATCTGCTTGTTGGCGAAAGGCTTCTATTGTGTCGCTTTTACCTTGTTTTTTCTTGATGTGGATGTGGTCTTTTTTTATAAGCCAAACCACCTAAAAATTAATTGTTTATATCTTTAATCACTACTCATGTTTCAATTATATGACATCTATAAAACTTAATATGTTTTTAAAACTGAAGTGATTCGTGCTAAAGAAATCCCACAAGAGGGGGGGGTGAATTGTGTATTTAAATTCTTATAATTTCCGAAATTAAATTTAAAAGACTTTAAGCAAAAGTAAAGAACATTGAACACACAAATTTTCAAGTGGTTCGACTCAAAACTGTGTCTACGTCCACCCCCAACCGGTGTTGGGAAAAATCCACTAAATTCTCCGATTACAAGTGAGGTTTTTCTTACGGTTCACCTCGAACCTACTTGGGATTTTTATTATGGCTAATCCCAAACCTACTTGAGTTTTTACCGGGCTCAACTCAAACCCGGGGCTTTAGCACAAACGCCGGGACGCCCTTGCCCCAAAACAAAAATACGAAAAATTGACAAATGACTTAAGAAGAATTGGAGAAAAGAGGAGGCACACACAATCGTCGAATTAGAGGGATAGAGATTTAGAAATGATTGAAAAACCTCTAATTCCACTAGCTTTCTTGCCGCTTTGCTTCTAGAGCTTGAATGCGCCGATTTTGTTCGGATGCTTGTGTTTGAGATCTGAAAATCTTTTGAAACAATTTAGCAAAGGTTGTAACTAAAAAATACATAATTTTTCTATATTTATAGAGCTCAGATTTGAGCTCTAAAAACACCCCCAACAGCTCCAAAAAATAATTAGCCGTTTGGGCAACTGACGGAAAGCAGCCACCGTCCGATCCGGGCCCAAAAACGAACGGCACAGATTGTTTACGCATTTTACCGTTCGGGATTAATCCTGAGCGTTGGATCCGGGCGGACTTGATCTGTGCCATGAGATCCCGCGCGCTGAACGAACGGCGTTGATTGACCTCGCGAAACAGCCGTTCGAATTTACTCTCGCCCGTTGGATCTGGGCGGGCTTGATCTGCGCCATTGGATTGCGTGCTGAACGAACGGCGCTGATTAGCCTCGCGAAACAGCCGTTAGAATTTACTCTCGCCCGTTGGATCTAGGCGGGCTTGATCTGCGCCTTTGGATCCGGCCGAAGTTATAAGGTGAGATTTTTTAGTCCCACACTGCAGAAGCGAATTCAGCGCACCTCTTTATAAGGAATTTTTGCCGTTTAACATTCGAGCCACTTTGGGGCCGGCTCCCCCCTTCCTTGATCGGGATTTCATCACCTGGTTCGGGTTGACTTAGCCGAGCACTTGTTCATTGCCTGTTGACCGCGCTGCAGTTTGACCTAGCCGAGCTCCTTTGGGCGGTCTTGGCTTAGCCAGGCACTGTTCATTTGACTGTTGACCAGCTCTAGCCGAGCTCCTCTCGGCGTGCTTTGGGTCCAGGCTCGGTTTAGCCTTTTCGGGTCAACCAAATTTTTATTTTTTAAATTAAATTTTTAATTTCTAAAAGACCTGGACGGGCTGTTTTGGCGCCGGGTCGACCCGCCCATTGCTACAGTACATTTTCCCGAGACTTCGGCTGTTTTAGGGTATTTTTGACGAATTTTTTAGCCAAAAATTTGACTACAAGTGTATAAAAATAATTTTGTCTTCTTATAGTATTATAAGTAATTAAGTGGCTATGAAAAGAAATTCGTAGAAAACGATTCCAAAATAATATTAAAAAATCAAATACCCATGTCTATACATTTTGTCAAATATGCTTGGCCCAAAAATCAAAATTCAGTATTAAATAATTTTATAATATTTTTAAATATTAATACTACTAGTGTGCCTCATAATCTCAAAGTTTGGACATATCAAATTCAAGAAAAATAAAAAGAAATTCAATTATAAAAAATCTTGCGCATGTCTCAAAATTCCTTGAAGTATGCCATGACCTCAAGGCCCTTTGAGACCATTATTTTAGACATCTAAAATACATGGCTTGATTTAATTAATTATTAACAATTTTACTTAAAATCAAGCCCAAATAAAATATACACATTTATGCTTGACTCATCAAACACAAGGGTGTAACAAAAACAAAATGAAAATTTATTGAAAATCAATTTTATGTATTTGTTAAACGTTATTAAAAATTGCTATAAATAATTTATAGTATTCTTTTATAATAAATTAAACATTGATTCAAAGAATTAACCTCACTCTTGTTAAACGTCTCTTCAAAAATCTTAATAAAATTATTGACTTTTATATGAAAAAGAATGCCATGAAAAAAAATTTGTGTAATACGAGAACTCAAAAGGTGACACATCCGAATAGTACTCTAACCCAATGATGCTTAGCTTTTGAGTTTTAATGGGATCGTGTACTATAATACTACTGTGGTCACAGATACATAAAAAAGATAAAAAGTCGTTCTTGCACGATTATTATTTAGAAAATAGTAAACAATTTCAATAAGTTTCAACATTAATAAGTAAATGTACATTTTAAAAATTTTTATATGCTTATTATGTCTACCATACTATATTATAATAATAATATATTATTTACATAAAAAAATAAATATTTCAAATAAACTTTTTTTTAAAAATAATGATAACAATGCATATGAATTTTTAAGTACTGATCATTATTTATTGAAAAAAGAGAACAAAGATGAAGAAAATTATTCTCCTAGAGAGAGAAAGTCATGAATTAACAAAAACAAGGCAAAAAATAATAATAAAGAGAGATGAGAGATGATTGAATAAACTAGAAAATAAAATAGAGAACATAGAAAAGATTGGAAGAATAAATAAAAAATTGAAAGAGAAAGAAATTAAAAAGTGAAGAACATAGTGGTTAGAGGGAGGCTAAAAAATTAAAATATTGAGAATAAAAGATAAATAAGAGATTGATAATAAGAGAGAAAAAGTGGGAGAAGTTTAAGAACATTGAGATAAATAAAAAAAAAGAGAAATAGTTAAATACAAGTTAAATCTAAATAATTAAAATAATAATAATTATAAAATATAATATGTGAATCATATTAATTTATATGATTTTTTACTATTAGGTTATAATTCTTATAATTTAAAAAATTAAATTTAATAAAAATAAAAATAATCAAATATAGTTTTCAAACGTATTATATATTAAATAGTGATATATAAGAGGTTCTTAAATTTTGTTAATTAAAGTTCTTAAAAAGAGATAATATAGATAAAGATAATTATTTGAAAAAAAAGGAAATCTTATGGATTGATAAGAGGAAGGTAAAGAAATGAGAGGCGATTAAATAAAGAGGGAAAGACTGGAGGGAACAGAAAATATATAAAGAATATTAATAAATAAATTAAAAAGTGAGAAAAGATAGAGTAGAACACGATAGAGACGAGAGAGGCCAAAAGTAATATAAAGTCATAGGGAATAAAGAGACAAAAAAGGGAATGATAATAAAAGAGAGAAGTGAGAGAATATGTTAAACATTAGATAAAGGGAAAAAAGTGATAACAATGATTTAATGAAATTTTAACTTAAATAATTAAACTAATAATATTTATTTAAAATAGAAAACATAATTACACATTACATTTAATTATTTTAATATTTAAAACTATTTATGGTTTATTATCATTTGATAATAATGAATGGAAAAGATAAAAATTATAGTTACGTGATTGTTGTTTTGAAAATAATATGCCATTTTAAAAATTTTCATAATTAAAAAGTAAATTTATTTCTAAAATTTTTATTTCTTTATTATGTCTACCACACTATATCATTATAATAATATATTATTTTTATAAAAATTAAAATTTAAAATATTTTTTTAATAATATTGACATTAATACATATGAATTTCTTCCATAATTTCATCTTCTAACAAATAGAAAATTAAATTATAAAACAAATATAAATAATAAAATATATGTTTATCATACATATTATATGTTAGAGACAAAAGAAGTAATAATGAAAAGATAATCATTGTTTGTAGATACGAAGAAAGTCAGTGATTGACGAGGGCAAAATAGAGAAAAAAAAAATAATAATGAGAGATGAGTGACGATTAAATAAAGAGGAAAAAAGAGAAAACACACAAAAGATTGAAACAATAAATTAAAAAAGAAAGCAAAAGAAACAAGAAAGTAAAGAATGAAAGTTCTGTGTGAGAGAGAGAGAGAGAGGCTTAGCAAATATTCAAATATAGAGAATAAATGGACAAAAAAGAGAATGATAATAACATAGTGAAAAAAGGAAAAAATTTTTAGAGATAATGAGATAAAGAGAAAAAAATAAGAAAAGTAGTTAAATAAAAGTTAAATCTAAATTATTAAAATTATAATATTTATAAAATATAAAAATCAAATCATCTATAATCCTTAATAATATTAAATTATAAAAAAATTAAGGTTTATTAACATTTTAGAAAATTACAAATACTTAAAAAGTTTTTGTCGTTAATAATATATTGATTGAATATCTAATATTGAATAATATAGTATTTTTAGATTTAAAAAATCATCATACATCATATAAATACAATTATAAAAATAAGTTAATTCTAAATTCTTATTGTTAAAAAAAGTTTTTAGCATCATAATTACTAAATTAAAGTTAATATTGCATTATATAATATGATATGTAATATTTATTATTATATTAAATTAACTAATATTTAAAGTTATTTTAAAATAAAATTACAAAAATATAATTATATACTATCATTTCAAATAAATATTTTTAAAGTAATAATATTATTAAAATTAATTGTCAATCATTAATAAGACTTCAAGAGTTCGCCCACCCAAACACTACGCTTGTCAAAAAATGCTTAACTTTGGAGTTCAAATAATATCATGTGCTGTAATGCCGATGTGGTCGCACGTACATGATAAAGAAAAATAATCAATGTTTTGTGATTATTTTTGTAAGTGTATTACACTATTTCTAAAATTTTTAAATTATGAAGTAGATAATTTTTTTAAAAAATTCTATGCTATTTATATATATTGTAATATATTATGATGTTAGTATTTTATTTATATGAAATAAATAGAAGATTATATGAAATATCATTTTTGAGAACATTTGAATTAAAACATAATAATTTCTTTCATTATGTTATCATGCCTATAAATTAAAAAATTAAATTTTGTATAAATATAAAAAATAAAAACTATGTATTTAAGAAAAACTATTATATATTATATTATGTTCCACAAGATATCTCTTAGATATTATTAATAGATTAGTTGAAAAGATGATAACGAAAATGGACGTCACAATTTTCTAAAATAGAGAAAGTCACAAATTAATAAAAGAAAGATAAATAGAAAATAATAATTGATAGAGATAAGAGATGATTTGTTTAGGAGAGAAATGAAAAAGAGAATATAGAAGATATAGAGATTATAAATAAAAGAATTAAGGAAAGAAAAATTACAAAGATGAGATAGATACGAGGGAGAGAAGCTAATAAGAGTGTAATGAGAGAAAGAAACAATTTAGAAAAAAATTGAGTTAAATTAAAAACTTAATAAATAAAATTATAATATTTATGAAATACTACGAGTTAATCATATATGATATTTCAAAAAATATAAAAACTTTTTTATGTCTATTATTATTATGTAATATTAAAAATATTTAAAAATTATTTTGAAAATTTATTTAAATTTAAATTTTTTTCTATTTAAAATGAAATTTTTTTTATATAATTAATATTATAGTTATTTTAATAAATTATCTTTATGTGATGTAATATAGATATTAAAAATAAATAATATTTAAAACTAACTATTTATTTTTATATTTCTATTATTTTATAATGTAACATTAATATATTTAAAAACTTTTATACACAACATATGCATATATATATATATATATATATATATATATATATATATATATATATATATATATATATATATATATATATATATATATATATGTTCTTGTAAAGATAAATTAAATTAAATAATTTTTTTAAAATTTTATATAAGTTTTATTTCTTGATATTAAACTACATAAAAATTTTTTATTATATCATATGATGTGGCATAACTTTTGTTATATGAAATTAATAAAAATTTTATAAAGTTGTTATTAAAAATTTATTTCAAAATTTTTTTAATAAACTATAATTTATAATCATTTAATTTTTTAAAATTAACACGTTTCTAAAATCAATTATTAATCCTTAGAAAAACGAATGGTATTAAATAATGTGTGACAACACTATCAAGTGGTCACTCATCCCTTAAAAGCTCTAATCCGAGAAAACTTAATAGTGGGGTATTAATTAGATCTAGTGTAATTATGCTAAGGTTGTTAAATATGTTTAAAAAAGAAAAAGAATCGTAGTTGTGTAAATATTTTCTTAAAAATAATGAAACATGATGTATTATAATAATAATATTTTATTCATAAAAATTTAATAAAAAAATAAAAAAATTTGGTATTTTTTATAGCATACATATTAATATATTTGATTTTCTTTTGTTAGGTTATCAATTTTATAATTTAAAAATTAAATTATTAAATAAAAAATAATAAAAATATATTTTCCAAATATATTATATAATAAGTTGTGATATGCGAGAGATTTGTTAGATTTTGTTAGCTAATGTTTTTAAAAAGTGATAATAAAGATAAAGATAATTATTTTACAAGAGAGAAAAGAGTTACTGAATAACAAAAGAAATGTAAAGATAGAAAAATAACAGAGAGATGAGAGATGATTAGACTTAGAGGAAAATAAGAGAGTGTACATAATTGATGTAAAAAGAATAAATATTTAAATTAAAGAGTGAGAAATGAGAAAGTAGAGAGCGATGGTAGAGAGAGAGGCAAAAAAGAATATAAATATATGAAGAATAAAGGGACAAATAAGAGAATAATAATAAAAGGAGAAGTAAGAAAATATATTAGGCATTAAGATAAATAGACAAAAGTGATAAAATTAATTAAAAAAAGTTAATTTTCAATAATCAAACTCATAATATTTATTAAAAATAAGAAATTAAATTATAAAGCATTTACTTATTTTAAAATATATAAGCATTTTAGGTTTATTGTTATTTTATAATATTACAAAAATTTAAAGAATATTTTAAATTTTAATTAATGCTAATTAATTAATAATTATCTAATTTCAAATTTCTTATTTTTATAACATAATGTTAATTATTTAAAAATTATATTTCAAAATGTATGCACTTTTATAAAAAATAAATATTTATAATTTATTATAATTGATATAAGTTATTTTGCATAATAAAAAAAAATTTAAAAGTTTTTGTTTTGTAATATCATGTGTTGCATCATGTTCATTATTACATGAAATTAATAAAATGGTTATGAAGTTCTTCTTAAATATTAAATGGTAAAATGGTAATTATGAAAAAAAGTTTTAAATAATTTAATTTTTTTAAATATCAACATATTTTTAGAAATAGTTGTGACTCATTAAAAAATCCATTTAAAAAATATGTGAAACATGATGACTTCTTATGAGGTAACATATCCCAACATTTCTCTTGCCTAAAAATGTTTAACTTTGTAGTTCAAATTACATTAACTGTTATAATGTTTGTATATTCGCACAAGCATGCAAACGGCATTATCATAAATATGTAATTATTGTCTTGATGATAATGAATCATTTCTAAAATTGACTAAATTATCTATTATATGTATTATTTTTTAAAAAAATATGCTTAGCACATATATCATAATATATTCTTATATCGATATTTTATTTTTTAAATTTAATAAAAAAAATAATTACATACATTAATACTTTCAAAATTTGTGATATTAATACCTAAGACTTCCTTTCAATACATTATTATTAATATTAAAAAATTAATTTACATAAAAAATATAAATAATAAAGTATATAATTATTATTAATGTTTTATATTTAACTATGTAATATGAGATGTTTGATATACGTTATTAATATATGGACATAAAAAAGGCAATCAAGAAAGAAATAATTATTCCATAAGAAAGAGAAAGTCATGAATTAATAAAAGTGAAATAAAAAGAAAAACAAAAACAAAAATAGATGATGGATTGTTTGATGAAGAGGAGATGGAGAGAAATAATGTAAAAGTGGAAGGGAGAGAAATGTGAAACTAAAGAAGAATAGAAGAGAGTAGCAAAGAAGAATATTAGGATATTGATCTCTATGAGACCATAAAGGGAATGGTAATAGCAGAGAGAAAAATGTGAGGGAATATTAGATATATTAAAAAACATTGAGAGAAATAATTAAATAAAGGTTAAATCTTAATAATATAACTTATAATATTTATTAAAATATAACAATTCAATATTACATAATATTTAATTATAACTAAATATCAAAAAATTTGAGATTTATTATTCTTTTCAATATTAAGATATTTAAAAATATTTTGACAATTTATTTATTATTATTTTTTGTCTCTGATATTCTATAATGTCATAAATAAAAGCTGTTATAGATAGAAATTAGTTCTAAATTATTATAATTGATATAAGTTATTTTACTAAATATTTAAAACAAATAAAATTACTATTTTATTATGTCAAATAATGTGCTATATTTATTAATATATTAAATTGAAAATAATTTTATAAAGTTAATTTTAAAAGTTAATTATTATAACTTTAATTATGAACTAGAATTTATAGTAATTTTTGTGCATTATAATGTTATAAAAATTAATTGTGATTTGTTAAAAAAGGTACACTATGAAAAATTTGTGCAACACTTTGACCTTTAAATTGGTCACCCATCACAATATTTCTCTTCCCAAAGCATTCTTAATGAGTGATTTTTGAAAAGATCAAATGCTGAAGATGCTCATTTGGTGGAACATACTAACAAAGGAAAAAATACCGTAGTTGTGTCATTTTTTTTTATTTTAATGAAGCATAAAATTTTGCTTATATTGATTTAGATTTTGTGTTGCTGAATATTTTTCTTTTTTCCATTTTATTTTGTTGTAAGTTGTAGGAGCCTGATTCATTTATTTCATTGTAAGATCATAGTAATATTTCTCATTTGTCTTTTTGTTGTGAGTGCTTTGCTCATCCGTCTATTGGTGAATGGCTTATATTGTATTAGGTTTGCCCTATTTTTTCTTTAGGTGGACATAAGATTGTTTCATAAGTCAAACCACATAAAAATAAATTGTTTACATTTTTAATTACTATTGATTTTTTTAATTACATGACTTTCATTAAACTTAATAAGTTTAAAAATTAAAATAAAATTATATAGAAAATTACTTTTATATATTTGTTGAAATTTATTAAAGATTGTTATAAATAATTTCTGATGATATTTTGTAATAAATAAAACATGGCTTCGTAGCAGTTCACCTCAATGTTACTGTACCTCAACTCAAATATCTTATTAAAATTAACTATTTTTTATAAGAAAAAATGGTGCATTGAAATAAAAATATGCAACCTAAAGACTTCTCAAGCTGTAACAAATCCCAAAAGTACTCTATTACAAGCATGCCTTACTTTTTAGTTTCGATGGTAGCGAGTGCTATAATGCTGGTGCAGTCATAAATAGAAAAAATGGAAAATTTTAGTAGTGTTATTAATTTTTTGAAAACAATAGACCATTTTAAAATATTTCGATATGGATAAATAATTGGTCTTTTAAAATTTTTTTAATGTTTATTATGTCTATCATACTATGTTACAGTATTAATATATTATTGATTTAAAATAAATAAAAAATTTAATTAAACAATTATTTTTTATGTTGTTGGCATTAATCCATATGAATTTTTTCCATTATATTATCATTCTTGCAAATAAAAATAAAATTACTTAATAAATATAAATAATAAAATTTATATTTACTGTAAATATTATATATTACATTATGAAACACAAGAACTTGATGTGAAGAAAAAGAGATAATAAAGGTGAAAATTATTCTCTTAGAGATAGAGAAGTCATAGATTGACAAGTACAAAATAGGAAAATAAATAATAAAGAGAGATGAGAGATGACTGAATAAAAAAGAAAAGAAAAGAGAGATCATAGAAATGATTGAAATAATAAATAAAAAATGAAAGAGAAAGAAACAAGAATGTAAAGAAAGATAATGGTGAGAGAGAAATGATTTGAGAAAATAAACAATATTTTTTAAAATTTTAAATTTATCACAACAATATACTATTAAAATTAATCATCACCCATTAAAAAAAGAAATAATTTGAAAAAATATGTGCAACATAAGGACTTCTAAAAGGGCAACCTGTCACAATAGTACTCTTGCCTAAGAATGCTTAACTTTGGAGTTCTTGTTGGAAGCACCGCTATAATGTTTATGTGGTCACTCAAGCATGCAAAAGACGTTATCTTAGTTGTGTGGTTGTTATCTTCATGATAATAAATCGTTTTTAAAATATCCTAAATTGTCAACTATATGTATTATTCTAAAAAAATATGCCTATGATATATATGATAATATATTCAAATATCGATATTTTATTATATGAAATTATAACTATTGCTTTTCAATCTAACGATATTAATTCCAAAGATTTTCTTTCAATACATTATCATTCTTACAAAAAATTAAACTATAGAAAAAATATTAAAAAAGCATATATAACTATTGTTAATGTTATACATTGAATGATGTAATATAAGATATTTTATATATATTTTAAATGTTCGAACTTAAAAAAGATATTAGAGAATGAAGTAATTATTCCATAAAAGAGAGAGTTATGGATTAATAAGAGTGAAATAAATTGAAAAATAATAACATAGATAAATGAGAGATAATTTAATAAAGAAGAGAAGAAAAAAATAAGAGAGATGGAGAAAATAAATAAAAAAATGAAAACGGGAGAGACAAGAAATTAAGGAAGAATATAGGAGTGAGAGGCCAAGAACAATATTATAGTATAGATTTTAAAGAGAGCAAAAGGGAATGATAATAAGAGAGAGAAAAAGGTTAGACAATATTAGAGATATTCAGAAAAAATAAGAAAAATATGTATATGAAAGTTAAATGTTAATAATAAAACATATAATATTTATAAAAATATAACAAGTTAATCTTACATAATATTCATTTGTAATAAAATCTAAAAATATGTGAAATTTTTTATTTCTTTAGAATATTAAAAATATTTAAAAAATATTTTGACTATTAATGTAACATTTTTTTTATCTTTGATGTTCTATAATATGATATTTATACATTTTAAAAATTCAATACACAACATATATGTGCTAATATAATTATTACAATAAATATAATATATTTTGTTAAATATTTAACAAAATTAAAATTATTATTTAATTATACGAAATCATGTGTTATATTTATTATTGCATAAAATTGAAAATAAAATTAGAAATTTATTTTTAGTTAACTAATTATTGTAATTCTATTTATCAATTAGTATTTATTTTAACATTTTATATTAGGATGTCATAAACATTAATCATCACTTATTAAAAAAGAATACTATAAAAATTATGTGCAACACTAAGGCCTTTTAAGAGGTCGCCCATCACAATATTACTCTTGCCCAAGCATGCTTAACTTGTGAGTTCTAATGAGATCTAATGCTAAAATGCTCGTGCGGTTTAACATGCATTCAAAAGGAAAAATATCATAATTGCCTAATTATTATTTTGATGGTAATGAACCATTTCTAAAATTTCATTAATTAACAAATGAGTACACTTTTAATAAAATTTATGCATGTTACATGCAATAATATTATATAACAAAAGTGTTTTATTTAAATAAAATTAAGAAATAATTACATAAACTACACTTTTTAAAAAGAAGACAACTTTTAATAAATGCTTCTTCTATTATGTTACATTTTTTATAAACTAAAAATTAAATTATGTAATAAACATTTTTAATAAAATATTTATTTTTTTAGATATATTGCAAATTAAACTATAATATAAGAAATATTTCTTAAATATTATTAATTTGTGGGCCGAAACAAATAGTAGCATTCATAATCAGATAAAAATTCATCATCATGAAAGTTAATTGAAATACTTCTAAAAATAGTAGCATTCATAATCAAATAAAAATTTAAATTTTTTATTGAGCGATCAATAATGGCCACTTGAATCCCACAAAATCAACGAAATCGCCCATAGGTTACTCCAATGATTAATTTTACAACATAGGAAATGCTAGCCGCCAAAATTAATCTGAGTGGTTAATAAAATACCTTTAATGAAAAAAAAAACAATGTCGAGGAGCAACAAGGGGAAAAAATTTCAAATTGTCTGTTTGAAGAAATCAAAATTGCATGATTAGGAAGCAACGTCTCATTGTCGAAATTCATGGTCAAATGATCAATTCCAAAAACCATTTTTCACAATGTAATTTCTTTTAGTGGTGCGATCACCAAAGGCAACACTTTAACGGCTTACAAAATAAATAATAGGAAGCATAACGGGGTTACAGAAATACCTATAAAGAGAGATGAATAATATTATTGAACAATTTCAGAGAAAACACAAAACATTCCGTACAATGAATTTATGAGTTGCTTTAACAACCTGCACCATTAGATGGCTCATTTTTGCAATCAAATGATCACCACCCTATTTTATTTTTCAAACAATTAATTCTTTTAGTCGTCTAATTGCACCTTGTTGCAGTAACACTGTCCATATTACTTCCACATAACAAGTTTAATCGTACAGCCAGATCACAATTCTGACTTAAAGAACTAGACCAATTATATTTTATAAAGGTGTACATTCGATTGCTTACATCCAATCGCTTAGTTTTTGTGATATAAAGATTTTGGAGAATTCTGATCGAACGACCACAATGCAATGGCTTTTTAGGCTTCTTTTGAATCATTGGTTAGTTATTTATTTGCTTTTTTTCTAATAAAAATATCACAAAAATTGTAAAAATTCTAAGGATTAAATTTTGTGCTTTGTAAGTGATTTTATCCTTTGTGAATTCCTTATAAATAGAAGATTTTTGTTGGAAAATAAGAATAAAAACTTTATGTGATCCAAAGAAAAAATATTAAAGCCATTAGCCATTTCTTTTCCATCGTCATTTCATTCGATACTGTGCCATTCACTCGTCCAACATCTGAAATTCTTTTCCTCCTCAAATCAGCTAAGTTATTATCTTTTTTGATATTTAATTAATTCAATTAAGGAAATTATGCCTCTTTAATCTTTTCATGAAGCATAATATTTTGGAAATTATGTCTCTTTAATATCTTATTATACAAAATTTACAATAATACTACAATGATTTTTTAAAAATTAATTACTAAAATATAATTATAATGGTTAATTTCTAATAATTTAGTTTTTAAAGTAATAATACTATAAATATTAATTATCATTCATTAAAAATAGATGTTATGCAAACATAAGCATCAATAGTACTTAAGAGGTCGCCCATCCCAACACTACACTTGCCAAAATAGGCTTAACTTTGTAGTTCTAATGATATTGCATGTTACAATGCTAATGTGTATGCACTTACATGCAAAAGAAAAAATATTGAAGCTGTGTGATTATTTTTTAAAAGGGATTATGATACTTCTAAAATTTTTTAAATTTTTAATCATATAATATTTTAAATAAAGTTTTTTCTCTTTTTATATTTTGCAATATATTATGATGTCAATTTTTAAATTATACGAAATAAATAAAAATACTTGAAGTTTGAATTTTTATTGCATTGAAACTAACACAGTAATTTCTTCCAGAGTGTTATCATGCTCATGAAATCAAAATTTGGTTATGAAATGAATATAAAAAAATAAAATATATATATTTATAAAAACTATTATATATTATATTATGTAGTGCAAGAGATCTCTTAAATATTATTAATTGATGAGCTAAAAAGGTTGATAATGTAAATGTAGATAACTATCTTCTAAACGAAAGGAAGTCATGAATTAATAAAAGAAAAATAATAAACGAGAAGACGAGATAGAGATAAAAAATAAAAAAATAAAGAAAAAGAAATGACAAGGAAGAGATGGATACTAGAGAGATGCCAATAAGAGTGTAAATAGATAAAAAAAAATAAATAATAGAATGACAATAGGTGAGAGAATTTGAGAGACATTGAAATAAAGAGAAATAATTTAGAAAAAAATTTAAAAAAACCTTCATATTTAAAATTATAATATTTATTAAATATTATGAGTAAATCATATATAATATTTAAAAATAAAGAAATAAAAAACTATTTTATGTGTTTTATAATTATGGAATATTATATATATTTAGAAAATATTTTAAAAATTTATTTAATTTTTTTATTTTTTTATCTAAAATGAAAAAAAATTATTTTAAAAATTTTATAACTATTTTAAATTTTATCTTTATATAATTTTATATAGATATTAAAAATAAATAATATTTAAAAATAATTATTTATTTTTAAATTTCTAAAATTATGTAATTTAATGTGAATATATTTAAAAACTTTTATACACAACATATATATACTATTATTTAAAAATTAACTCTATTTTTTTTATTTATATAATTTATCTTTATTAATATTACTCTTTAATAAAATTATTATTTTATTATATGATGAGATGCATCATACTCGTTATTATATGAAATAAATAAAACTTTTAGAAATTTATTATTAATAATTAATTACAAAGTCAGTGTTTAGAAACAATAATTTATAATTATGTAATTTTTTAAAATTAACCCTTTTTTGAAATCAATTATCAATCGCTAAAAAATTTATGTTATGAAAAAATGTGTAATAATAATACTCTAAAGAGGTCACTCATAAAAAAATTTCTCTTATCCAAGGAAGCATAATAAAGGGAGTACTAGTTAGAGTTTGTGTTATAATGCTAAGATCGTCACAATTGTATAAAAATGAAACACATTATTAGTTGTGTCATTATTTTCTTGAAAATAATGAATCATGATGTTTTTTAAATTAAAATAATATTTAATTTATATAAAATTAATAAAAAATTAAAAAAATAGTTATTTCTTATAGCATAGATATTAATATATTAGATTTTTGTAAGTTATCATTTATGTAATTTAGAAAACAAAATTTAATAAATATATAAATGATAAGAAATTATTTTTCAAACATATTATATATTAATGGTGATATATAAGAGATTTGATAGACTGTTTTGAATTAATCACCTTTAAAAGAGATCATATAAAACAGATAATTAATTTAAAAGAGAGAAAAATATTGAGATTTATACAAGGAAGGCAAAGAGAAAAAAATAATAATGATATGAGGGATGATTTAACAAAGTGAAATAGAAAAGTTGGATTATAAAAGACATAGTGAGAATAAATAACTAAATAAATAAGTAAATAAAAGAGTATTTAATGATAAAGTGTAGAGTGACACAGAAGAGAAAAGATAAAAAGAATATAGGGACATGAAGAATACGAAGACAAATTGAGAATGATAATAAGAGAGAGAAACAAGTGAATTTATTAGACATTCAGATAAAAACAAAAAAGTGAACAAAATTTTTTCATAAAATGTAAATTTAAATAATTAAACTTACAATATCTTCTAAAAATAAAAAATTTAAATTATATACAACATTTATTTATCATAAAATTACAAACTTTTTTGGATTAATATTTTTTATAATATTGATAATATTTACAGAATAAGTTAACTATAAATTAAATATAAATTTACTTATTCTTTAAAAAACTTATTTGAATAATAAATAATATAATTATTCTAATAGATTATTTTTATTTTACAAATATAGATAAAAAAATATATTAGGATTCAAGTAATAATTTTAGATTTCTTATTTTTAAAAATGTAATGTTACTTTATTTAAATGTGTACTATAAAAAATATATATTTTTATAAAATTAAATTAATTTAAATTTATTATAACTTATAAAAATTATTTTGTTGAATATTAAATAATTAAAGTTAATATTTTGCTATATCATTTGATGTCTCATTTTCATTTTTATGTGAAATTGACAATAATTTTATAAAGTTATTATTAAATATTTTGTTACTAAAATGGCAATTATAAACAATATTTTTTAATATTTCCAATTATTAACGTCAACATGTTAATAAAATGAATTATTACTCATTAAAAAAAATGCTATGAAAAAATATGTGCAACTTAAGGGCATCCCGAGATGGCACATATCCCAATAGTATTCTTGCTTAAAGATGCCTAGTTTGAGTTTCAATTATATCCACTACGATAATGTTTGTGTGGTCGCACGTGAATGCAAAAGTTGTTATTATAGTTTTGTGATTGTTATCTTAATGATAATAAATTGTTTCAAAGATAGACTAATTTATTAAGTGTATGTACTATTTTAAAAAAATTATGCTTGTTATATTTTTGATAATATATTCTAATATCATTATTTTTTTTTATAAAATTAATAAAAAATAATTACATGAATAATTACTTTCTAAATTAATGATTGTAATACCTAAGATTTTCTTTGAATAAGTAATCATTATTATAGGAAAATTTAATTCCAAAAAAAATATAAAAATAAATGAATAAGTATTATTAATGTTATTTAATAAACTATGTAGTATGAGATATTTCATATATATTGTTAATTTGTGGATATAGAAAAGATGATAAAAAATAATTATTCCATAAGAGAGGGAAAGTTATAGATTATGGGTAGCAAAATAAAGAGAAAAATAATAATAGAGGTAAATGACGGATTATTTGTTAAAGAAGAGAAGAGAAAACATAAAAAGGATAGAGAGAAAAAAATAAAAAGTATAAAGGAGAGAAATTAGAAATTAAGAAAGAATAGAAGAAAGAGAGTCCAAGAAAAATATTAAGGTATAGATCTTTAAGAGACCAAAAAAATAATGATAATAGGAGAGAGAAAATGGTAAGGTAATATCAGTGATATTGGAAAAAATAATAGAAATAATTTAATGTAATATAAATCTTAATCATAAAAAATATAATATTATTGAAATATAACAAGTTAATCTTACATAATATTTAATAATAATAAAATATAAATTATTTGAGATTTATTAATTCTTTTGAATATTAAAAATATCTAAAAAATATTTTGACAATTAATTTAAAAAAGTCAATATGCAACATATATAATCTATTATAAAAAAATAATTCTAAATGATTATAATTGATATAAGTTATTTTGCTAAATATTTAAGAAAATTAAAGTTCTTATTTTATTATATCAAATTATGTGTTATTTTTATGATTATATAATTATTATAATAATTTTATAAATTTATTTTTGAAAAATTAATTATTATAATTATAATTATGAGGTACCATTTATAGAAGTTTTTTTCATTAAAATGTTATAAAAATTAATCTTTGTTTATTATAAAAATAATGTTATGAAAAATATGTGAAATATTGAGGTTTTTAAAAAGGTCTCGAATCACGATACTACTCCTACCCAAGGTTGCTTAACTTGTGAGTTCTAATGAGATCTAATGCTAAAATGCTCGTGTGGGCAAACATGCATTCAAAAGAAATTATATTGTAGTTGTGAGATTTTTTTTGATTGTAATGAACTAATTCTAAAATATGCTAAATTATTATGACTGTACGCTTTCAATAAAATTTATGCATGTTACATGTCATAATATATTATATATAATTATCTAATTTAAAAAAATAAATAAATAATTATAGAAACTATAATTTTTGAAAAGTAGATAACTTTAGTTGAGAGTTTGTTCTATCACGTTACATTTCTAATAAATTAAAAATTAAATTATGTAATAAGTAAATATAATAAAATTTATATTTTTGAAATATATTATATATTAAGCTAAACAGCATGAGGCATTGTAAAAAATTATTGACTAATGGGTTGAAACAATGATAATAGATTCAGAGGTTATTATTCATAAGAGAGAGAAAATAATTGAAAAATAGAAAAAAAAAATAACAGTTAAGATAGTTGAGAGATGATTTAATGAAAAAGACAAGAAAAGAAAAAACATAAATATCATAAAGAGAATAAATAAATGAGTGAAATAGAGAAACAAAGAGTAGGTAGAGAAGGATAGAGAATGAGAGAGGCCATGAATAATATAAGGAGATTAAGAATAAAGACAAAAAAAATAATAATAACAGAGGGAAGGAAGTGAGAGAATTAGTTAAAAAGGAAAAAGAGACAAAAAAATTTAATAAAAATTTACCAAACTATAAGCCATTGACACAATGAACCATGAAGGTTCATTGGATATTACTTTTAAAAATAGTTACGTACATAATCAAATCGAAACATTCCAATTTTCAATTGAGGAATTGATAACTGCTTCTTAAATTCAACAAAACAAAAGAAAATTTCCCATTGGTTACTTCGATGATAAATTCAACAACACAGCAAATGATAACCAGCTAAACAAACCAGACGTTTACAGTGATAGCTAGTCATTTAAATTAATCAGAGCAGTGACAAAAATACTCATTGAAAAAACAACATTGTATGGGAGCAACAAGGAACAAAAAATTCCAAACTTCCTATACGAGAAAAATGGAACTTGCTAGATTAAGAAATACAATCCGATCATGGAACTCTGCGATCAAATGAGCAATGCAGCACACAAATTTTTAAACTAAAAATTCTCCTAGCCATGTAATCACCAAAGGAAAGAAAGAAATGGCTAGCAAAATCAAGCAACCAGACACGTACCATTCTTAAGATAATAAGTATATGGAGGGATGAACGATGCTGTTGTGCTATGTGGGGCAAAACACTTAAACCTTTATGCAAGGTGTATTTTTGAATTGCAGGAACAAGAAACACAATCTATTGCTGCATTTTCTTGATTGCATGATCATCATAGTATTTTATATAATGAATAAAATTTATTTTTTTAATATTAAGAAGTTTTAAAGTTATTATTTCATTATATCACGTGATATGTCATTTTGATTATCATGAACTTGATGAAAATGTTATAAAGTTATTACTAAATATTAATTAATAAAATGAGAGTTATAAGCAATTTTTTTAAATAATGTTATTTTTTAACAACATAATATTAAAATTAATTCTCACTCAATAAAAATACGAATGATTTGAAAAAAACATGTGCAATATAAAGACTTGTGTAGAGGCCGCCTATCCAAACAGTAGTCTTGCCTCGCAATGCTTGACATTTGAGAACTAATTATTTCCACTCCTATAATGTTTGTGTGGTCGAACTTGCATTTAGAATACATTATCATAGTGATGTGATTTTTGGCTTGATGATAATGAATCATTTCGAAAATAGCCTAAATTAACAAGTATATGTACTATTTTTTAAAAAATTATGCTTATCGTATATGTGATAATGTATTTCAATAATCATTCTTTATTTTGTAAAATTAATAAACAATTTACATAGACTATAGCTATCAAAATTAATGATATTAATAGGCAAGATTTTCTTTTAATATGTTATCATTCTTATACAAAAAGAGAGAAATAAAGAGAAGATAATAACAGAGATAGATGTGAGATTATTTCATAAAGAAGAGAAGGAAAAACATAGAGGAGATAGAGAGAAAAAATAAAAATTAAAATCGAAAGAAAGTAAGAAAGACTACAGGAGAGAGAGGCAAAGAAGAATATTAAGATATAGATCTTGAAGAGTCCAAAAAATATGAGAGAAAGGGGTAAGGGAATATTAGGGATATTGAGAAAAATTGAGGAAAATAATTAAATTAAAGTTTAATCTTAAATATAAAACATATAATATTTATAAAAATATGACAATTTAATTTTACATACATTTTAATAACAATAAATTATAAAAATATTGGAGATTTGTTATTTCTTTGGAATATTTAAAATATTTAAAAAGTAATTTAACTATGAATTTTATATTATTTTTATATCTATAATATTGTATGATATAATATTTTGGTATTTAAAAAAGTAAATACACAACATATAAATGTATTGTAATTATTATAATCGATATAAGTTATTTTATTAAATATTTAAAAAAGTTTAAGTTCTTATTTTACTATATTAAATTCATTAAAAAGAAAAAAATTTTGTAGTTGTGTGCTTAGTTTTTTGATGGCAATGAACAATTTGTAAAATTTCCTAAATTAACAAGTCAATGCACCTTTAATTGTTAAACTTATAATATTCATAAAATTTAATAAGTGAATCATATATAATACTTAACAAAATTAAAAAATATAGGAAATAATTTTATGTTTATTATTATTTTTAAAAATTACAAATATAATTTTTTTTCTATTAGTAATGTTTTATTTTAATATCTAATATACCGTAATATAAAATTTCCTTATTTCAAAATTCATGATTATGCACATTTATAAATATATAAACGTAAGTTAATTCAAATTAATTATAATTAAAAAGTTTTTTCTTAATAATAAAAAAAATTAAAGTACATATTTTGTTATATTAAATAAAAAATAATATCACAAATTTATTTTAAAACATTAATTACTAAAATATAACTATAAACTATAATTTCTAATAATAAGTTTTTTAAGTAATAATGTTAACTTTTGAGTAATAATGATGTCGTGTGTTATAATGCTATTGGTGTCGCACATACATGCGAAAGAAAAAATATTATAGTTATGTGGTTAGTTCTTGGAAGGAATTATGCCATTTTAAAAAGCTTTATATTATTTTGCCGATTAAATTTTAAACAGAGTTAATTCTTTTTATACATATTGTAATATATTGCGATGATAATAGTATACTTATATGAAATAAATAAAAAAATTACATGAACTATCATTTTTGGTGACATTGACACTAATACATAATTATTTCCTCCATTATGTTCTCATGCTTATAAAAACAAAAAGCAATTATTTAATAAATTTTAAAAATAAAATTTATGTGTAGAAACTATTATATAATTTGCTATGTTGCACAAAAGATCTTTTAAATATTATTAATTGATGTGATAAAAAGGTGATAAAAAGATATAGATAACTATTTTAAAAAAGGGAGAAAGTGACAAATTAATAAAAAAGAAAAATAAATAAAAAAATAACAATGGAGAGAGATAATAAATAAAAAAATAGGGAAAGGGAAATGATGAAGATGGGTTTTGATTTTAGAGAGAGAAACCAACAAGAGTGTAAAAAGATAAAAGACAAAAAGTCAAATAATAAAATTATAATAGATAAGAGAAGAAAGTGAGAAAATTTGAGAAACATTAAAATAACGAGAAAATTTAGAAAAAAATAAATAAAGAAAAATAAATCTTATAATTAAAATTGTAATATTTTTTAAATGTTATCACTCCAATAAAAAAATTAAATTATGTAAAAAATATAAACATTAATATTATTAATGTTATATATTAAACTATAAAATATGAATAATTTCTTTTATTTTACAAATTTACAGACCTAAAAAAGGTAATGGTCAAATAAATAATTACTCCATATAAGAGACTAATAAGAGTGAAAAAAGGAAAAAAATAGTAATAGAGATAAATTAGAGATTATTTAATTAATAAAAAAAGAAAAAACATAGAGGAGATACAAAGGGAAAATAACGAAGTGGAAGGGAGAGAAATAAGAATTTCTAAAAGAATAGAAAGCGAGGCCAAGAAATAAATTAAATGAAAGTTAAATATTAATAATAAAACTTATAATATTTATAAAATATAACAACATAATCTTATAATATATTTAATAATAATAAAATATTAAAAAATTTAAGATTTTTTATTTCTTTATAATATTAAAAACTATTTTAAAAATAGTTTTAATTTTGACTCAATAATAATTTAAATCTATAACATTTTGTAATATAATATTTTTATTTTTAAAAAACTCAATACACAACATTATATTATATGATAAAGTTATAACGATTATAAATTATTGTAATCGATAAAAATTATTTCGTGAAAAATTTAACAAAACTAAAAGTTATTATTTCATATTAATAAAATTTATGCAAGTTACATGGCATAACATATTATAATATAAATATTTTATTTAAATAAAATTAATAAATAATTTCATGAATTATAATTTTCTAAAAAGTAGATAGCTCAAAACGAAAGTTTCTTCAATCATTTTTCCATTGTTATAAATTAAAAAATGAAATTATGCAAGAAATATTTTTAATCAAATATATATTTGATGAATATATTACATATTAAACAATTCAAACCGAGAAATTTCTTAAATATTGTTAGTTGATGTTCCAAAGAAAATTTAATAGAGTCGAAGATTATTATTATGTAAAGGGAAAATCAAGTATTGATAAAATACAAATAAGGAAGAAAGTAATAACTAAGAGAGAGAGATAATTTAATGAAGAAGAAATGAAAAGTGATAATGTAAATAAGATAAACAAAAAAAATAAACGAGTGAAATTGAGAAAAAAATGACTACGTAGTGAAGGATAGAGAAGTGAGAGAGGCCATAAATAATATAAGGAGATCGAGAATGAAAAGAAAAAAAAATAATAAGAGAGAAAAGGAAGCCATGAAATTTGTTAAATAGAAATAAATGAGGAAACATTTAATAAAATATAATAATCAGAGAATCATGACGATTCATTCTTCTAAAAATAGTTGCATACATAATCAAATCCACACATTAAAATTTTAAATAGGTCAATAGAAAACATCTCCTAAAATTAAAAAGCCAAAAAGAATCCCCAATTGTTAATCTGATGATTAATTCGACAAAGTAGCAAATGCTAGAAAAACTAAGCTAATCAGACATTTACAGCAGCAGCTAGCCGACCAAATTAATCGGGGTAGTACAAAAATACATATAAGGAGAAACGAACAATGCCAGGGAGCAATATGGGACAAAAAAAGCCAAAATGTTTGCACAGCAAAAATTTGAATTCTGGGATTAATTCAACTATGCAACAATTGCTAGCAAACTAAACAAATCAGATGTTTAAAGTAGGACCTAGATGACAAAATTAATTGGAGTAGTTACAAAAATACCTATATGAGGAAACGAACTATAATGGGGAGCAGCAAGGGACAAAAAATGCCAAAGTCTCTGCAATGTGAAAATCAAAATTATGGAATTAAGAAGCATTATCTGATTGCAAAATTTCCCATTTGATCAATCAATGCCACAAAACATTTTAAATACGCAAATTCTCTCAACCGTGCGATTGTAAAGGCAACACAACAACAACAAACAAACTCCAAATAACTGCATGCATAACGGTGTTATAAAATAACCTATAAAGAGGCAGGAGAAAAGTTGTTGGGCTATGTGGGAAAAAATACACATACCTTTCGGCATGATGAATTTGTCGATTGCTGGAATAAGGTGAACCATCCGATGGCACATTTTTGTGATCAAATGATGATCGCAGTATTTTATCTTTCAAACCTTTTATTCTTTCAATCGTTGGATTGCACTTTGCTGCACTTTGTTGGGATCTCATGGTCTGTATTTCTTTTATATTCAAAGCTAACACCTATCATTAGATCATGATTTTGATATAATAGACTAGAGATTTTTTATTTTTATAAAGGCATAGATTGGATTGCAAACACTCGATCACTAAGTTTTTGTCATCTAATGGACCTAGAGCATTCTGATCAAATAGCGACTGTGTAGCGGATTATTTAGTAATTATTTCAAGTACTTGGTGAGTTATTTATTTTTTAAAATCATAATTAAAATGTTAAAAGAACTACGAAAATTCTAACAAAAAAATTGGCTTTTTTGGTAAGTTTTCTTAGCTTTTACAAATTCCATGTAAATAAAAGATTTTTATACAAAAAGAAGAATGAAAATTTTTATGTGATCTTAAGAAAAAATACTAAAGCCGTTAGTTGCTCATTTCTCTCATCGTATTCATATGCCACTCTGCCATTCACTCGCCAAACTGTTGAAATTCCTTTCATTCTGAAATTAGCCAAATTATTAATTTTTTTATATTTAATTCTTTTAGTTAAGATACTTGTGCCTCTATAATGTTTTAATGAAGCATAAGATTTTTTTTATATTTATTTAGACTTTATGCCACATAATGTTTTACTTTTTTTCCATTTTATTTTCTTGTAAGGATGCAATGGCCAATTTCATTTATTTCAATATAAGATCATAGTAGTTTGTCTCATCTGTCTCTTTATTATGGGTACTTAGCCAACCCATTTATTAACGAAGGGCGTATATTGTATTGTGTTTGCCTAGCTTTTTCTTGGCATGGACGTAAGGTTTTTTTATCTGTCAAACAATCTAAAAAGAAATTTTTCATATTTTTAATTACTGTTGATCTTTATGTTACACAACTTTTACAAAAGTTAAAGTTTTTTAAATTAAAATGAAAATTTATGGAAAGTCACCTTTTAATATTTTCTAAACTTTATTAAAAATTGCATTAAATATTTTATGCAAATATTTTCTAATAAATCAAACTTTGATTCATTGAAATTCACATCACTATTACGTCCTCACCTCAAAAAACTTATCAAAATTAGTTAAATTTTATTAGAAAAATAAGTATTATGAAAAAATATGTGTAATATAAGAACTTTTGAATAGGTCACCCAATAGTTCTCTAACATAAGCATGGTTAACTTTTAAGTTTTAATTGGTTCGAATACTATAATGTTGGTGTGGTCACAAATACATGCAAAAATAAAGTCATAGTTGTGTAATTACTGTTTTCAAAATATGAGACAATTTTAATAATTTCTAAATTAATAAAATCAAGTACTTTTCAAATTTTTTATACATTTATTTTGTCTATCATAATAGATCATAATGTTAACATATTGCTTATATAAATTAAATAAGAATTTAAACAAACTATTATTTTTTATAACATTGACATTAATGCACATGAATTTCTTCCATTATATTACATTCATAAAAATTAAAAATTAAATTACTTAATAAATAAAAAAAATAAATTTTATATTTAACATAAGTATTATATTCTAAATTAGGAAACATAAGACATTTTGCAAATATTTATAATTGATGAGTATAAAAGAGATGAGAAAGATAATGAAAATTATTCTCTTAGAGAGTGAGAAAGTCAGAGATTAACAAAAGTAAAATAAAAATAATAATAACAATTCAACATGAGTGAATATTGAATAATGAGGAAAATGAATGAGAGAACATAATCAAGAGTGAAAAAATAAATAATTAATAAATGACAAAGAAATGAGAAATTAAAGAAAGATAGTGGTGAGATTAGAGCCTAAAAAAATATTCATATATCGAGAATGAAGACACAAAAAAGAGAATGATAATATAAGAGAGAAAAAGCAGAGAGTTTAGAGACATTGAGATAAAGAGAAAAAAGTGAAAAAATAATTAAATAAAACATGAATCTAAATAAATAAACTTATAGTACTTATAAAATAAAATAAGTAGATCATACAAAATACTTTGAAGCATTAAATTATAAAAACTAATTTTAGGTTTATTTAGTTTTTATTTTTTTATTCCTAAATTTGAAAAAATTATTTAAATAATAAATATTATAATTATTTTCACATATTATCTTTATATCGTTTAATATTGAGATTAAAAATAAATAACATGTAAAATTAATTATTTAACTTTGTATTTCTATTATTTAAAATGTAAAATTAGAATGTTTAAAAAACTTTATAAATGACATATATATACTACAATAAAAATAAATTAATTCTTATTTATCATACTTTATATAAGTAATTTATCATAATATTAAAAAATACTAAAATTATTGCTTTATTAAATCATATCATGTTTCATACTTATTATCAGACAAAGTTAATAAAAATTTTATATAGTTATTATTAATAATTAATTACAAAAATAGAATTTATAAGCTATAAATTACAATCATTTAAGTTTTGAAGATTAATATGTTTTTAAATCAATTATCAATCCATAAAAAATAAAATGATATTTAAAAATATGTAACAATTCTTTCGAGAGGTCACCAATCCCAAAACTACTCTCACTCGAGTAGGCTTAGCAATGGAAGTATTAATTAGATATAATGCTATAAAGCTAATGTTGTTGCATATTTATAGAAAGGAGAATAATCATAGTTGGGTGATTATATTCTTTAAATAATAAATCATAATATGTTATAATAATAATAATTAATTTATAATAAATTAATAAAAAATTACAAAACTTATGATTTTTTATAACATAGATATTAAAATAAATTGTTTTCAATTATTAAGTAATAATTTTTGCAATTTAAAAATTGGGTTATTAAATATTTAAATAACTTAATACATATTTATCAAAATTATTATATATTAAACAATGATATATGATAGATTTCTTAAATTTTATTAATTAATGTTGTTAGAAAAAGATAAAGAGAAAAAGGTGAAAGAGACTAATAGAGAAAAGAGGCACCAAAAAAATTTAAAGACGCCGTGAATAAAATGACAAATAAGAAAATGATAATAAAAGAGAGTAATAATTGACATAACATTTTAGACATTAAGATAAAGAGAGAAAGACGATAAAAATGATTTAATAAAAGTTAAGTTAAATAATTAAACATATAATACTTATTAAAAATAAAAAATGAAGTAATTTATAGCATTTATTTATTTTAAAAGATAAAGTAATTTAAGGTTTATTATTATTTTAAAATATACAGATAATAAATATATAGAATATTTGAGATTAAAGAAATAATTTGAGAAATCTTATTTTTTGTATTGTAATGTTTCATTTTTATTATTACATGAAAATGATAACAATGTAATAAAATTACTATTCAACATTAATTTTTTAACATAAATTTATTATTACAATTAATAGTAACTTATTTTAAAAATAAATACTGTGTAACATGAGGACTTCTCAAGAGGACATATATCACAACAGTACTCTTGCCTAAGAATGCCTAACTTTTGAGTTCTTATTGGATGCACCACTATAATGTTTGTGTGATGAAAAATGCATTCAAAAGACGTGATCGTAGATTTGTGATTGCTATCTTGGCAATAAAAAGTCATTTTTAAAATAGCCAAAATAATAAAATATATATAATATTTTATTAAAAGTTATGTTTATCATATATGTGATAATATTTTCCAACAATAATATTTTATTATAAAAAATTAATTAAAAATATTAAATAAACTATTAATTTTGAAATTGATGATATTAATACATAAGTTTTCCTTTTAATACATTATTATTTTTAAAAATATAAAGCTACATAAAAATCATAAATAACAAAAAGTATAATTATTATTAATTTTTTTTAAAATATGTAATATGAGATTTTGCAAACATTTTGTTAATTTATAGACATAAAAAGACAATCAAGACTGAAATAATTATTCCAAAAGAGAGAGAAAGTTTTGGATTAATAAGAGTGAAATAAAGAGAAAAATAATAAGAAATATAGATAAGAAATTTTTTAATAAAGAAAAGAAGAAAAAACATAGAGAAGACAAATAGAAAACTAAAAAAATGGAACACAAATAAAAAATTAAGAAAAAATAGAGGAGAGGGTGAGGACAAGAAAGTTATTAGGATATACATCTTGAAGTGATCAAAAAGACAATGATAATGATGGAGAGAAAGGTGAGAGAACATCATAGATATTGAGAAAAAAATTAAATAAAATAATTAAATTAAAGTTAATTATTACTTATCAAACTAATAAAATTTATAAAATTATTACCATTTAATCTTATATAATATTTAATAACAATAAAATATAAAAATATTTGAGATTTTTTTCTTTAAAATATGAAAATATTGAAAAAAAATTTTCACTATTATTTTAATATTAATTTTCAACATTTATATTCTATAATATATTATTTCAACATTAAAAAAATTTAATACAAATCATATATTTTCTATTATAAAAATAAATTAATTCTAAATTATTATAGTTGATATAAGTTATTTTTCTAAATATTTAACAAAATAAAGTTATCATTTTATTACATTAAATGAGGTGCTATAATTACTTTTATATAAAATTGATAATATTTTTCTAAAGTTATTTTTAAAAAATAAAGTATTATAATTGTTATTATGAACTATCATTTACGGTAATTTTTTGTATTATAGTGCTATAATCGCCGTTTGTTAAAAATAAAAATTTTATGAAAAAAATTTATGAGACATGGGCCTTTAAAGAAGTCCCCCAGCATAATACTTCTCTTGCCCAAGCTTGCTTAGACTGTGTGATCTTAGATTCAAAAGCAAATCGCCTGCTGGTTACTCACGTGATTAATTAAATAACACTGGAAATGCTAGCCAACTAAACTAATTGGAGACTTAAAGTGACAGATAGCCAATGAAATTAATCAGAGTGTTTACAAATATACCCATAAGTACAAACGAATAATGCTGGGGAGCATGGATGGACAAAAAATGACAAAATGTCAGTACAACAAAAATCAGAATTGTTGGATTAATTCGACAACATTACAATTGGTAGCTAACTAAACTAATCAGACATATACAGCAGCAGGTAGCTGACAAAATTAATCAGAGTAGTTATAACAAAACCTATATGTGGAAACAAACAATTTTTTGGAGCAATGGGGGATCAGAAATGCAAAAATGTCTAGACGACAAAAATCGAAAAAGTGGGATTAAGAAGCATTGTCTAATCGCGAAAATTTGCATACAAATTATCAACACGATAAACCATTTTTCAAGCCATAAAGTCTCTTACCTCTACGATCCCCAAAGACAACACGACAATGGCTAGCAAACTCTAAAAAAATGGACCCGTAGGTTTATTACAAAAATACGTATAAAGCAATATGGGTAGTATTGTTGAGCAATGTGGGACAAAACATTGAATCCTTTCTGTACAATTAATTTCTTAATTACAAGAATATGGTTCACCATCTGATGGTGGATTTCGTGACGAAATGACCACTACAGCATTTAACCATTCAAACCACTAATTCCTTCAAACTTTCGAATGCACCTTGTTGCGATCGCAACATCCATATTTCTTTGCTGAATCATAGCATTAGATCATGATTTTGATATTACAAACAAAACAAATTAAACTTTTATAAAGGAATAAATTCTATTGCAAATGTCTCATTGCTCTGTTATGGCAATCTAACGGTCTTGGAGCCTTCCGATCGAAAGATGACCATGGAATATCTTTTTTAACCACTAAAGAGTTAGGTATTTATTTTTTAAATAAAATATTTAAAAAATTCTAAAAATTCTAATGACAAAACTGAGTATTTGCTAAGTGGTCTAAGCCTTTACAAATTGTATATAAATAGAAGATTTTTGTACAAAACTGTACTCTTGCCTAAGAATACTTAACTTTGGAGTTCTAATTAAATCTGCTACTATAATATTTGTGTGGTTGCACATGCATGAAAAAGTCGTCATCGTAGTTATTTGATTGTTGTCTTTATGATAATGAATGTCTTGATGAAAATCAATCATTTCTAAAATAACTTTAATTATCAAGTATATCTATTATTTTAAAAAATTATGCTTAACATATATGTAATAATATTTTCCTAAATCAATATTTTATTTTAAAAAATTAACAAAAATAATTACAGAAACTATTACTTCTAAAATTAATGATATTAACAGCTAACATTTTCTTGCAATATATTTTCATTCTTATAAAAAAATTAAATTACATAAAAAATATAAATAATATAATATGTAATTATTATTAATGTTATATTTTGAACTATGTAATATGAGATATTTCAAAAATTATTATTCCATAAGAGAGAGAAAGTTAAAGACTAATAAAGTGAATTAAAGAGAAAATAATAACAGAGATAAATGAGAGATTATTTAACAAGAAGAAAAAATACCGAAGAGATAGAGAAAAAATTAAAAAAGTGGAAGGAAAAAAAACAAGAAATTAAGGAAGAAGAGAGGAGAGAGAGGCAAAGAAGAATATTAGGAAAGAGAATAAGGGAAGCGAATTTTAGAGATATTGAGAAAGAATGACATAAATAATAAAATTAAAGGTAAACTTTAATAATTAAATTTACAATATTTGTAGAAAATAACAAATTAATCTTATAAATATTAAGTAATAATAAAATAGAAAAAATATTTGAGATTTGTTATTTCTTTATAATATGAAAAAATTTGAAAATTATTTTGACTATTAATTTAATATGATCTTTTATCTCCAATACACTATAATATAATATTTTTATATCGAAAATATTAGATACACAACACATATATGCCATTATAGCTTTATTACCCCTTTTTTCCTCATCAATTATCAATATTTAAAAAATACCTTATGTTTCTTAATCTAATATATAATATTTATGTTAAATATTATTTTTATTATTTTTGTCTATTAAGTAATTTAATATTTTATTCATAAGAATGATAAGATAATGAAAGAAATTCATATGTATTAATGTCAATCTTATAAAAAATAAGAGTTTACTTTAAACATTTATTTATTTTATACAAATGATATATTAATATTAAAATATAGTGTGATAGACATAATAAACATATAAAATATTTTAGTACATTTTCTTTTTAATTTAGAAACATTTTAAAATGGTTCATTATTTTAAAAACAATAGTCACGTATGTACTATTTTTTGCTAATTGCATGTAGTAGTGATTGCAAAAAAATTATAACTCTCCATCCTATTAAAAATCCGAAGTTATGAATGCCTGTGCTTGAGTACTATTGGGATGAGTCAACTTTCGAAAAGTTCTCATATTGCACATATGTTTTCATAACACTCTTTTTTCTCATGAAACACAATTACTTTTAGTATGATTTTTGAAGTGAGGTACAGTAATAGTGTGATGAATTTCAGTGAATTAAAGTTTAATTTATTATAAAATATTTCAATAAAATAATTATTACAATTTTTAATAAAGTTTAACAAATAATAACAGGGATCTTGTTTAAAATTTTCATTATGTTTTGAAACCATATTAAGTTTTATAAAAGTTGCATAATTAAAAAAACAAAAGAAATTAAAAATGCAAACAATCAATTTTTAGGTTGTTCAACATATAAAACAAGCCTACGTCCAGCCCAAAAATATATGAGAAAAACACAACACAATATAAGTTTTTTTATAAATAGATAGGTCAGCTAAATATTCAAAACATTAGGCAAACGAGAAAGACAAGGATGCTCTTAGAATGAAATAAATTGAACTCGGTAATACATCCTTAAAAAAATAAAATAAAAGGAGAAAACATTCAATGACATAAAATCTAAATCAATACCACTAAAATCCTATGCTTTATGAAACTATTAAAGAGTCAAAATAGTCTTAATTAAATGAATTAAATATCAAGAAAAACTTACAAGTTAGCTGACCTAAGAATGAAAGGAATTTTAGAAGTTTGACAAGTGAAGGACAACTGTATATAAAAAAGATTGCGGAACTGAGCGACTAATGGCTTTAATATTTTTTATTCTTCTTTTCAAACAAAAATCTTCTATTTATATGAAATTTATAAAAGCTAAAAGCACTTTCCAAGTACTCAGTTTAGCCAATAGACCTTCTCTAGTTTTTGTAATATTTTAATTAGGAAATAATCAAATAAACAACTCACCAACGGCTTCAAAAAATGGCTAAAAAATTGCTTGCATAGTCTTCGTTTGATCAGAATGCTTCGAGACCATTATGTCGTGAAAATTGAGTGATTGAACGTATGCAATCAAATCTAAGCCTTTATAAAAAATAAATTTTTTAGGTCAATTAGATCAGAATCTTGATCTGAGGGCAAGGCTCAGCTTGGCTTGCGAAAGGAATACGGAACATGCAATCACAATAAGGAGTGGTCGAATGACTAAAAGTATAAGAAATTTTGAAAGATAAAATTTTGTGGTGATCATTCAATCGCAAATTCATGTCAGCAGAGGGTGCCCCGTCTACAATTCACAAAATCATCGTGCAGAAAAATTTGAGTGCTTTCTCCCACAAAGTGCACCAACATTGTTTGTCTCTCCTTATAACCATTTTTGTAACCACAGTTCACGTCCCATTTTTTTAATTTGCAAGTCATTGTTGTGTTGCCTTTGGGGATCACACGGCTGAAAGGCTTTGTGGAGTGAAAGATGGTGTGTGGCGTTAATCATTTGATTGCGAATTTTTGTAATCAGACGGTGCTTCTTAATCCTAAAATTCTCCTTGCAAAAATTTTGGTAATATTTGTGTATCTTTCTTCATTATTCATTTGTCCTTATGGTTATTTTTCATAATCACTCGGATTAATTTAGTTTGATTGCTGTCACTGTAAATGTCTGATTAATTTAGTTGGCTAGTATTTGCTATGTTGGTGAATTAATCATTGGAGAAACCAACGAACGATTTTCTTTTTTCATGTCTGATTTATAGAGCTGTTATTGATTGTATGATAAAAATTTGGAATGTTTTTGTTTTATTATGTTTGCAACTATTTTCATAAGCAATTTCCAATGAACCTTCATAGTTCACCATTGCAACTAGTTTCTTTTTGCTCAATTTTAATTAAATTTTTGTTGCACTTAATTCTCTCGAAAACATTCTCTCACTTTCTTCTCTTCCTTATTGTTAATTTTTATTTCTTTTCGGCATTCTCGATCTCTTTATATTATTCATGGCCTATCTCACTTCTTTATCAATTTATACTTTCTCTTTTTGCTCTATTTCACTTATTTATTAATTCTTTTCATCTTATTTATATTCTCTCTTTTCTTTTCTTGTTCAATAAATGGACTCTCAACTATCTTTATTGTTAGTTTGCCTATTTTATCAATCAATTATTTTTCTTTCTTACAAAATAATCATCTCTATTTCTATTATCTTTGCTTTTGCCCATCAATTAATAAAAATTAAAAAATATCTCGTGTTGTATAGTTTAATATGTAACATATTTGACAATTATATATTGTATTATAAATATTTCGTTTGCAATTGAATTTTTAACTTATAAAAAAGGTAACATAATTGAAGAGACTTTCATTTAGAGTTGTCTACTTTTTTAAAAATTATAGTTTTTAAAACTATTTATTAATTTTATTTAAATAAAATAATTATAATACAATATATTACGACATGAAAATGCATAATTTTATTGAAACTGTACAAGCTTGATAATTTTGAAAATTTTAGAAGCGATTCATATCCATCAAAAAAATTATCTCACCCTTATAATAAATTTTCTTTTGATTGCATGTCTGACCACACAAGCATTTTAACAATGGATCTTGTTAGACTTCACAAAATAATACTTTAAAGAGAGTAGTATTATCATGGGTGACCTTTTTATTAGTGCAAAGGTTGCAAATATCTTTCATAGCATTCTTTTTTTAACAAACAATGATTAATTTTTATAACAATAAAATGATAAAAATAACTATAAATGATAATTCATTACAACAATTATAATAAATAATTTTTTAAAAAAACTTTATCAAAATTATTACGAAATTTTTATAATAATAAATATAGCACATCATTTGATATAACAAAATAATAACTTTATTATTTTAAATATTTAGTAAAATAACATATATTGATTATAATAAATTAGAATTAATTTATTTTTATAGTAACAAATATATGTTGTGTATTTAATATTTTTAAATATAGAAATATTTTATTATAAATTATTAGAGATAAAAGTAATGTTAAATTAATTGCCAAAATATTTTTTTAACTATTTCTAATATTTTAAAGATATAATAAATCTCAATTTCTTTTATATTTTATTATTATTATACATTATATAAAATTAAATCGTTATTTTTTTATAAATATACTAAGTTTCATTATTAAAATTTAAATTTTATTTTATTATTTCCCTTATTTTTTTCTCAATATCTCCCATATTCGTTTACCTTTTCGCATCTCCTATCATCATTCTTTTTTTCATCTCTTTAAGATCATATCCTAATATTCATCTCGACTTCTCTCTCTCCAACATTATTCCTTAATTTCTCATTTATATGCCTTCTATTTTTCATTTTTTCTCACTATTTTCTATATATTTCTTTCTCTCATCTTTCTTAAAAAATCTCTTATCTATCTCTAATAATATTTTTCTAATTACATTTCTCCTATTAATCTATAATTGTTTTAGTTGTTATAGAATATTTTTACCATCTCTATTATCAATTTTTGTCAATAAATTAACAATATACATATGAATTATTTCATATTATGTTGTTTAATATATAATATTAATAATAATTATATATTTTATTCTTTATATTTTTTCGTAATTTAATTTTTCAAAGAGAATGATAACATATTAAAAAAAAATATTACGTATTATTATCATAAATTTTGAAAGTAATAATAACTCCAAAGTTAGGCATTCCTATGCAAAAGTACTATTAGGATAGGCGGTCTCTTGAGAAGTTTGTATGTTGTATTTTTTTTTGAAGAATTCATTGTTTTAATGAGTGAGAAATAATTTTAGCAATATGTTTATGGTAAAAAATAAAATTTTTTAAAAAAATTTATAATTACCATTTTATAAATTAATATTTAATAACAATATTTTTAACATTATTATAAATTTGATGTAATAATGAATATTTAATTTTTTTAATGTTGTGAAAAAAACTTATATCAATTATAATAAATGAGAATTAATTTAATCTTATAATATGATATATATTATGTATATAAAGCTTTTAGATAAGGTATCAATACATAATTAATAATATGAAGCCTAAAATAATTTCTTTAATTATAAAGATTTTTTATATTTATGATGTATATTTTTTAAAAAAAGATAATATATTAGAATAATTATATTATTTATTGTTTAATTTATTTAATCTAACTATTAATAAATTTATATTAAATTAGTACTTAAAATATTCTTTAGATATTTTTAATATTATAAAATAATAGTAAACATGAATTTTTTTAATATTTTAAAATGAATAAATTTTAAATATAATTTAATTTTTTTATTTTTAAAAATTATAATATGTTTAATTATGTAAATTTAAATTTTATTAAATCATTTTCATCATAATTTTTCCCTTTATCTTAATGTCTAATATATTCTTTTACTTGCTTCTATGTTTTATTATCATTCTCTTATTTGTTTCTTTATTTTCTATATCTTTTTATTCTTTTGGCTTTCTCTTTTTAATCACTCTCAACATTGATATTTCATACTCTTCCATTTATTTGTTTATTCCCTCTTTATCTTTTATGTTTTTTTTTTGTATTTTCATGTTCTTTAAATTGTCTTTAATCTCTCTATTATTATTTTTCCTTTTACCTTCCTCTATCAATCTATAACTTTTTTCTTTTAAAATAATTATCACGACCTATATTTTCTATTTTTAAGAACATCAATTATAAAATTTATGAAATCTGTTCTAAGTCACTGTTTAATATACAATAGTTTTTAGAATATGTATTTTATTTTTCATGTATTCACTAACTTTAATTTTTCAAATTATATCAATTATTAAAAAAAAGGTAATAATTTTTATAATTTTTTTTAATAATTTTATATATATAAAATATTATTATTATTGTACATCATGATTTATTATTTTAATGGCAATAATCAAACAAATATGATTATTTTTCTTTTTTATACATACCAAGACACATTAGGTTTATAGCAGTAGATCAAATTACTACTTCCAATGTTAAGTTTGCTTGGATAAGAGTAGTTTTGTAATGAGTGACATCTTGAGGATATTGCTATACATTTTTTCATAACATTTATTTTTCTAAGGATTTGTAACTGATATTAAAAACATGTTAATTTTAGAAATTTAATTATTTGTTTATTATAATTTATAAATAATATTTTTGTAATCAATTATTAAGAACAACTTTATAAAACTTTTATTAATTTAATGTAATAATAATTGTGACAAATGATTTGACTTATTAAAATTATAATTTTAATATAATTTAACACTAAGAAATATAACTTATATAGAATATGATAAATTATAAGTAATTTATATTTATAATACCATAGGTATTTTGTATATAAGTTCTTAAATATATTAATATTACATTAAAAAATAACAAAAATATAATCTTGAACAATTGGTATCAAATATTTTATATTTTAACATCTATATTACATCATGTAAAAATAATATATTAAAATAATTATAAAATTTATTATTTACAATTTCTTTTAATTTTATGTTTCAAAATGTTAAAAATTAAATAATTATCTAAATATTCTTTAAATTTTCATAAAATGTGCCCCACCTCATTTCCATAATTCAAAAATTCATCGTGCAGAAACGTTTGAGTGTTTTGTCCCATATTTGTCACTAGCATTGTTCGCCCATCCATATAGGTATTTTCAAAACCTAGGTACATGTCCAAATGTTTGATTTCCTTGCTGTTGTCATGTTTCCATCGGCGATTGCATGACAGGAAGAATTTACGGATTGAAAGATTATGTTTGGTGCTGTTTATCGTTCGGTGTTGTTTATCGTTCAATCGAAAGTTTCTTCCATTGGACAATGCTTCTCAATTTTGAAATTTTTAAATTCCCGTTGTAGGAATTTGCGGGTTTTTCTCCTCATTGGTCCCCAACATTGTTTGTTTCTCCTTATATGCATTTTCGTAATAGCTTCAATAAATTTAGTCAAGTACTTACCGCTGTAAAAATCTGATTAATTTTGTTTGTTAGAAGTTTCTCTTTATAGGTATTTTTATTTGTTTTGGTTGATTTACAGTGCCCTTATCGATTGAGTGATTAAAAATTGGAATGTTTTGTTTTGTTTATTTATGCAACTATTATTTGAAGTAATTTTTAATGAAATGTCACAACCCACTCTAGCGACGAGTTTTTATTTGGAATTTTTTTTTAAAATTTTTTTCTCACATATTTCTCTTTAACATATTCTCTCACTTCCATCTCTCTCTTATTATTACTTTTTTATTTCTCTCTTCACTTTTGATCTTCTTATACTATTCAAGGTCTCTTTCACTTCTCTACCAATCTTATTTTATCTTTTTCACTCATTTCTTTATTCTCTTTATCTTATTTGTCTTCTCTCTTTTCTTTTCTTATTTATTAAATTGTCTCTCATGTATCACAAATATTACTTTCCTCTTTATTTTTATTTTATGAATCCACGATTTTCTCTCTCTTACAGAATAATCATCTTTCAACTCTTTTATCATTATTTCTGTCGATGAATTAATAATCTTTAACAAATATCTCATGTTGTAAAGTTTATTATGCAATATATTTGACATATATATATATTAGTATTTTTTATGTACTTTAATTTTTTATCTATAAGAAAAGCAACATAATAAACTCTCATTTATAGTTGTCTAGTTTTCAAAAATTATAATTTATTTAAGTATTTTGTAATTTTGTTTCAATAAAATAATAATATTATAACTTATTATGACTTGTAATAAGCATTATTTTATTAAAAGTGTATATGCTTTATATTCTCAAAAATTTTAGATATGATTCATTATAATAAAAAAAAGATCACACAATAATGATATTTTTTTCTTTTGATTGAACGTTCAACCACACGAGAATTTTTGCAATGGATCTCATTAGAACTGCCAAGTTAAGTATGCTTGGGAGAGAGTGGTATTGTGATGGGTAACCTTTCTAAAATAATAGATTTAATTTTGTTAAATATTTAGCAAAATAACTTATATTGATTACAATAAATTATAATTAATTTATGTTTATAATTGCATATATATGTTGTGTACTTATTTTTTTAAATATAAAAATATTATATGATAAAGTATTTGATATAAAAAAATTTAAATTAGTTTTTGAAAAGTTTTTTTTACTATTTTTAATCTTTTAAAGAAATAATAAATCTCAAATATTCTTATTATTAACAATTAACTTTCACTTTATTATTTCTCTTATCTTTTTCTTAATATCTCTTACATTCTCTCACCTTTCTCTCTCTCCTATTATCATTTCTTTTGGTCTCTTCAATATCTATATCCTAATATTACTCTTGGCCTCTCTCCCTCCAGTCTATTCTTGCTAAATTTACCATTTCTCTCCCTTCTTGTTTTCTTTTTTCTCTCTATCTCGTCTATGTTTCTTCTTCTCTTCTTAATTAAATAACTTCTCTTATATCTTTGTTATTATTTTTCTCTTTATTTGAATCTTATTAATCCATAACTTTTTAACTCTTATAGATTAATTATTTCTTTCTCCATTATCATTTTTTTCTCTATAAATTCATAATATTTATGAATTATCTCATGTTACAGTGTTTAATATATAATATTAATAATTACTATATATTTTTTTATTTGTATTTTTTGTAATTTAATTTTATATAACAATGATAATGTAGTGAAAGAAAGTCTTAAGTATTAATATAATCAATTTCAAAAGTAATATTTTATGTAATTATTTTTTATATATTTTATATTATTAAATATGGATATTATAATATATTGCCACGTATAAGGTAAGTATTCTTTTTTTAAAATAATAAAATTTTTTGACAATTTAGACTATTTTAGAAATGCTTATTTATCACCAGGACAACAATCCAATAACTTTGATAATGCCTTTTGCATGCATGTGTGAACCCAAAAATGTTATAGTAGCGGATTTAAGTGAAACTCCAAAGCTAAGTATTCCTAGGCAAAAGTACAATTGGGATAGGTGGCATCTTTAGAAGTCCTCATGTTCCATATATTTTTTAAAAGTATTCATTTTTTTAATAAGTCACAATTAATTTTAAAAATATGTTGACGTTAAAAAATTAAATTGTTGAAATGATTGTTTAAAATTAAAATTTTAGAAATTAATATTTAATATTACCTTTATAATATTATTGTCAATTTCATGTAGTAATGAATATGATACAACAATTAATATAATAAAATAATAACATTAAATTTTTAAATATTAAGTCAAATAACACATATATAATATAATAAATTACAAATAATTTAAGTTTATATTATGTATATGAAGGTTTTAAATAAATTAACATTATTTAAATAAAAAAAATCTATAATTATTTCATTAATTATAAATATTTTTTATTTTTATGATCTATGTTATGTAAAATAAAGATAATATATTAGAGTAATATATTATTTGTGATTTAACTATTTTTTTCAAGTATGAATATGTTAAATTAATAGTCCAAAAATTCTTTAAATGTTTTTTATACTTTAAAATAATAATAGAACTCATATTGTTTTATATTTTAAAATGAATAACTATTATATATAATAAAATTTTTTATTTTTAATATGTGTTATATGTTTAATTTTTTAAATTTAATTTTTAATAAATGTTTTTATCATATTTTTTTCCTTATCTTAATTTCTAACATATTCTCTAACTTACTTCTCTCTTTTATTATCATTCTCTTATTTGTCTCCTTATTTTCTTTATCTTTATGTTCTTTTTGCCATCTTTCTCTTCTATCACTCCCTACTCTCTTACTTCTCACTCTTTTTTGAATTATTTTTTCTCTCTATACTATTTATGATCCCTCTTTTCTTTTCTCTTCAGTAGTCATTTCTCATCTTTCTATTATTATTTTTCTCTTTGTCTTATCAATCTAAAACTTTTCTCCCTTTTAAAATAACTATCTCCATCTATATTATCTCTTTCTAAGAACATTAATTAACAAAATTAAGAAATCTCTTATATATCATTGTTTAATATATAATATGTTTGAAAACTATATATTTTAGTTTTTATATATTTTTTAAATTTAAATTCTAAATTTTTAGAATGATAACCTAACAAATGAAAATCATTTATATTAATATCTAGGTTACAAAAACAACTTTGTAATTGTTTGTTAATTTTATATAAAAGTATTATTATTATACATCATGATTTGTTATTTTCATAATAAAAATCACACAAATGTGATTATTTTTATTTTTTATACACATGAGACACCATTAGCATTCTTGTAGTTGAGCTACTTAGTACTTTTAATATTAAGCTTGCTTGTCTGAGTGTAGGTTTGCGATGAGTGATCTCTCGACAGTTACACATTTTTTCATAGCATTCATTTTTGTAATACTTGGTAATTGATTTTGAAAAATTATTAATTTTAGAAAATTAAATGATTTATGAATTATAGTTTAAAAATAATTTTTCATTAATTTTTTAATTTTAATTTTATAAAATTTTTAACAATTTTATGTAATAATAAGTATGACACATCATTTGATATAATAAAATAATAATTTTAATAAAATGTAATATTAAGAAAATCAACTTACATGGAATATATTAAATTAGAATTAATTTATATTCATAATATAATATATATGTGGTGTACAAAAGCTTTTAAATATATTAATATTATGCTATAATATAATATAAATATAAATTAAATAATAATTATTAAATATAATTTACTTTTAAAATTCATTTTGCATCATATAAAGATAATATGTTAAAATAAGTGTAATATTTAAAATTTAATAAATTTTTTAATTTTAATTTTGAAAAAAATTTAAAATTAAATAAATTAACGAAATTTCTTAAATATTTACAATATACCATAATAATAATAGACCTAAAAACGTTTTATAGTTTTTTGAAATATTACATTTGATTAACTTGTAATAATTAATAAATATTATGATTCCAATTTTTTAAGGTTTTAGTTTTCTTTAATTTTTTCAAAATTTTTTCTCTTTATTTAACATGTCTCTCAAATTCTCTTATTTCTTCTCTCACCGATTATCATTCTATTGTTTGTTTTTTCATTTTTTATCTCGTTACAATCTTATTGGCCTCTCTCTCTATTATCCATTTTTCTTTATCATTTTATTTTCCCTAATTATTTTATTCAATGTCCCTCTTCTATGTTCTCTATATTTCTTGCTTCAACAAATCATCTCTCAAGTCTCTCTATTCTTATTTTTCTATTTATTTTTCTTTTATTAATTCGTCACTTTCTCTCTTCAAGAAAATAATTCTTTCCATCTCCATTAACACCCTTTTAGCTCATCAATTAATAATTTTTAAAAGATCTCTTGTGTGACATTGTATTATAATATATAAAATTTTTTGTAAATATATATATTACTTTTTGCATTTATACATAATTTAATTTTTTATTTATAGGAATGATAACATAATAGAAGAAATTATTATGTATAAGTGTCAATGTTTTAAGAAACGATAGTTCATGTTATTTTTTATTTATTTCATTTAAATAACATATTATCATTATAATATAATATAATATATATAAAAACCATAAACTTTATTTAATAGCCATATGATTAGTAACTTAAAACTTTTAAAAATTCTATAATACTTTAACAAAATCAAACAACTTTGATATTTTATCTTTTCATGTATGTGCGGCAACACTACCCTTATAGTACACGATAATATTAGAATTCCAAAGTTAAGCAAGTTTAGGCAAGCGTTGTATTGGGATAGGTGACCTCTTAAAATGTCCTATTGTTTCTCATATTGTTTTTTAACATTTATCTTCTTAATGATTAACAATTAATTTTTATAAAATTACTATTTTAAAATAGAAATTTTTTTAAATGATTGTACATAGTTCTATTTTTGGATTTAATTCTTAAAAATAACATTGTAATATTATGGCTAATTTAATATAACAATAAATATGGCAGATTGAGTGATATAATAAAATATTAACTTTAATTTAGTTTTTAACTAAGAAAAAGACTTTTCTCAATTATTAAAAAATTATACTTAACTAATGTTTATAATAGTATATATATATTGTATTATGAATTTATAGAATTATTATATTTTAGAATTTTAGATATTAAAATAAATATTTTATTAATAGAAAATTTATTTTAAATATTCATAATTTTTTGAAAAAATATTAAAAATAAAAAAAAATTTATAATTTAATGCTTTTAAATATTATATATGTGTTTCAATTCTTACATTTTATAAATATTACAAATTTAATTTTTTAAATATAACTTTTATTTAACTATTTCACTCATTTTTCACTTTATCTCAATGACTATAAAATTCTTTCTTTTTTCTCTACCATATTATCATTCTCTTACTTGTCTATTTATTTTCTGTCTTAATTATTTTTTAGCCTCTTTCCCCCAAAACTATCTTTTTATACTTTCCCATTTCTTTCTCCTCCAATTTTTATTTATTATTTCAATCTTTTTTTATGTTTTCTCTTTTCTTATCCTCTTCATCCAATCTTCTTTCATGTCTCTTTGTTATTATTTTTTTCTCTATTTGGCACTTATCAATATTTGTCTCTCTCTCTCTAAGAGAATAATTATCTTCATCATCATTATCTCTTTTTCTATTCGTGAATTATCAAAATTTTAAAAAAGTCTTATGTTTCATCATCTAATATATAATATTTATGATAAATATATATTTTATTATTTATATTTATTTAGTAATTTAATTTTTTATTTTCATAAATGATAATATAATGGAAGAATTCATATGCATTAAACTCAATGATATAAAATAATAAGATTTTATTTAAATGTTGTATTTATTTTACATAAATAATATATTAATATTATAATATAGTATGATAGACATAATAAACAAAAAAACTTTTTACTATATTTACTTGTTAATTGAGATACTCATTAAATTGGTTCAATATTTTCTAAATAATAATCAAACAACTATGATTTATACCTTTTACATGTAATTGTGACCACACCAACATTACAGTAGTTGATCCCAGTAAAAGTCAAAAGTTGTGTATGCTTATGTTAGAGTACTATTGGGGTGGGCCACCTCTTGAGAAATCCTCAAGCTATGCATATTTTTTAATAACACTCATTTTATCATGAAAGATAATTAATTTTAATAAGATTTTTGAGGTGAGGTTTAACAAGAGTGAGGTGATTTGCAATGAAAGAAAGTTTAATTTATTATTAAAGATTTCCATAAAATATGTATAGAAATTTTTAATAACTATTAACAAATATGAAAAAGTGATTAATGCAGACAGTTTGTTTTTAGGCTGTGTCGTACAAAAGAAGCCTACATCCACCCCATTAAAAATTTAGGCAAACACAACACAATATAAGCCTCTCACCAATAGGAGGGTTGGCTAAACACTAAGAACAATGAGACAAACTAAAACAACTACTACGGTCTTGGAATGAAATAAACAAAACAAGCTACTACATCCTTATAACAAAATAAATAAAAAGGAAAAAAACATTTGGTGACATAAAACCTAAATCAATACAATCAAAATCTTCCTTCATGAAACCATTAAAGAGGTGCAATTATCTTAATTATATGAATTAAATATCAAGAAAATAAATAACTTAGCTGATTTGAGAATAAAAGAAATTTCAAGAATTTGACAAGTGAATGGTGGAGTAGTGCACAAAAACAATGAGGGAAATGAGTGGCTAACTACTTTATTATTTTTTCTTAGGGTCACATAAAATTATTTATTATCATTTTGTTACAAAAACCTATTTTTTAGGCATAAAATTTTTTTCACATTTTTGTAATATTTTAATTAGGAAATAAACAAATAAATATCTCACTAACGACTCAAAAACATGGCTAAAAATTCCTTTGCACAGTCACTGTTCGATTAGAATGCTGTGGGACATTTAGATCATGAAAACTGAGCAATTGGATGTATGCAATCAAATTTGTGCCGTTATAAAGATGTAATTGGTCTGGTTCATTAGATCTAATTGCATGGTTCAGCTTGGCATGCTGAGGAAAAAAGGACCATGCCAACACAACAAGGTGCGATTAGATAGCTGAAAGAATTAGCAATTTGAAAGATAAAACAATTACATGATCATTCAGTCGCGAAATGCACAATCAGATGGTGCACTTTACTCCAACAATTAAAAAATTCACCAAGCAGAAACGTTTAATTGTTTTGTCCCACAAACCTCACACACATTATTCATCCTTCATAATTATTTTTGAAACTCAGGTTCATGTCCCACTTATTTAATTTGCTAACTATTGTTGTGTTTCTTATTGCTAGTGCACGACTACAAGATTTTGCCTATTGAGAGATGTTGTGTGGCATTGATTGTTTGACCACAAATTTATATGATATGATGTTGCTTGTTATTCTCACAATTTTGAAATTCTCCTTGCAAAAATTTTTGCATTAATCGTTTCTCTTTATAGGTATTTTTGTAATTGCCCTGATTAACTTTGTTGACTTTTTGATGCTGTAAATATTTGGTTAATTTACTTATCTAGCATTTGTTGTGTTGGCGAATTAATAATTGGAGTAACCAACAGTCAATTTCCTTATGTTTTATTTCATATACGGAGCCGTTGTTCATTGCACATCAAAAATTTTAATGTTTTGATTTGATAAACTACACAACTAGTTTCAGAGGTAATTTCAAGTGACCCACCACAGTTCACAATGTTAACGAGTTTTTGATTAAGAAATTTTTTTAAATTTTTTTCACTTATTTCTCTTAAATTCATTCACTTACTTCTTTCTCTCTCTTTTTATTATTTCTTTATTTCTATCTTCATTCTCGATCTCCATATATTATTCATTGACTCTCCCACTTCTCTATCATTCTCTACTTTATATTTTTTTTCATTCACTCATTTATTTATTCTCTTTATCTTATTTATGTTCATTCTTTTAATTTGTTCATTTATTGTCTGTTATTTATCTCAAGCATGATTTTCCTCTCTGTTTTGATTTTATCAATTCAATATTTTCTCTCTTACGGAGTAATCATCCTGACTTTATTATCTATGTTTGTGCCCATCAATTAATAACATTTAAGAGATATATCTTTTTTATAGTTGAAAATGTAATATATTTAACATATATATATATATATATATATATATATATATATATATATATTATAAATATTAGTTATGGAATTTAATTTTTAATTTATAAGAAAGGTAACATAATTGAAGAGACTTTAATTTAGAGTTGTCTACTTTTTTGAAAATTATATTTTATGTAATTATTTTTTTTATTTTATTTAAATAAAATATTATGACATTTAACATGTATAATTTTATTAAAAGGTTAAACGATTGATAATTTAGAAAATTATAGAAATGATTCATTATTAACAAAAAAAATAATCACACCTATGATATGTTTTCTTTTTATTACATGTTCATTGACACAAGCTTTTTTGCATTGGATGTCATTAGAACTTACAGGTTAAGAATGCTTGGGTGAGGATAGTATTGTGATGGATGACAATTTTAAAGGTGCTAAGGCTTCAAATATTTTTCACAACAATCTTTTTTCAAAAAATGATGATTAATTTTTATAACATTATAAAGTAAAAAATATTATAAATGTTAATTCATAATTTCAATCACAATAATTAATTTTTTAAAAATAAAATTATAAAATTTATATCCATTTTTTGTAATAATAAATATAAATTTTTTTTTAATATAATAAAAAAATAACATTAATTTTGTTAAATATTTAGTAAAATAATTTATGTCTATCAGAATAAATGATAACTAATTCTTTTTATCATAACCTATATATGTTGTGTATTTAAATTTTTAAATATAGAAAAATTTAATTATAAAAGATTAGGGATGAAAAATCCACTTAAATTAATTGTCAAAATATTTTTTGAATATTTTTAATTTTCTAAAGAAATAGTAAATCTGAAATATTTTTATATTTTACCACTATTAAATATTATATAAGATTAACTTGTTACATTTTTATAAATATTCTAAGTTTTGTTATAAAAATTTAAATTTCATTTCATTGTTTCTCCTATTCTTTTTTCAATATCTCTCATATTATCTCACCTTTTTCTCTCTCTTATTACGATTCCTTGTTCTCTTAAAACTCACATCCAAATATTCATCTTGGCCTCTCCCTCTCCTCTTTTCTTCCTTAATTTCTCATTTCTCCCGCTTCACTTTTTCATTTTTTCTCTTTGTCAAATCTTTGTTTTTTCTCTTGTTTATTAAATAATCTCTCATCTACCTCTACTATTATTTTTCCTATTATTTTAGTCTTATTAATCCATAACATTCTAATTGATCTATAACAATTATTTTATTCGATATTATCACTCTTTCTATCCATAAGTTAATAATATATATCAATTATCTCATGTTCAATAGTCTAATATATAACATTAAAAGTAAATATATATTTTGTTAGTTATGTTATTTACGTGATTTAAATATTTTATAAAAATGATAACATTTTGTGAGAAAATCTTAGGTATTAATATCATCAATTTTGAAAGTAATGGTGTTTGTAATTATTTTTTATTAATTTTTTTATAACAATATACTAATACTAAAATATATTATCACTTATATGATAAGTATATTTTTTAAAATATTTTATATACTTGATATGTTAGACTATTTTAGAAATGATTCATTATCATCTAAACAACAATCACTTAACTATTAAATTATTTTTTGCATGCATCTGCAACAGCATTTACAGCAGTGGATTTAATTAGAATTACAAAGTTAGTAGGCCACTTGAGAAATCCTCATAATGCACATGTTTTTAAAGCAATCATTTTTTATAGACTGTCCATTAACTTAAATATTATATTAATTTTTAAAAATTAAATTATTAAAAACGATTTTTCATAATTATTATTTTCGTAATTTATATTTAATAATAATTTTATAATGTCATTATAAATTTTATATAACAATGAATATGACACATCAAATGATATAATAAACTAATAACTTTAAATTTGTTTAATATTAAGCAAAACAACTTATATCAATTATAATAATTCAAAATTAATTTAAGTTATGGTAATATATATTATGTTTATAAAGTTTTTAAATAAAGTAACATTACGTTATTAAAAATAGAAAAATAAAATTATTGCTTTAATTATAAATAAATTGTTAGTCAAGTAATACTTTAATATTTATAACAATATAAGATAATATTAAACTTGAATTTATTTTACATTTTAATATAAATAAATGTTATATATAATTTAATTTTTTTCATAAATGTTATATGTTTGATTATTTGAATTTAACTTTTACTAAATTGTTTTTATCATTTTTTTCTTTTTTTTAATGTCTATCATGTTCTCTCAATAATCTCTCGATTTTATAATATTATCTAATTTATCTCTTTAATTTTTGCTTTTATTTTCTTTTTTGCCTCTCTCTCCTCTATTACTCTCTATTTTCTCATTTCTAACACTTTCATTTGAATAATTATTCCCTCTATAACTTTTATGTTCCCTCTTTTCTTTTTCTCTTCATTAAATCATCTCTCATCTCTCTATTGTTATTTTTCTCTTTAACTTGCTCTTACTAATCTGAAATTTTTTTCTCTTTTAAAATAATTATCTCTGTGAATGTTATCCCTTTTTCACAATATTAATTAACAAAATTTCAAAAATCACTTGTATTTAACTATTTAATAAATAATATATTTGAAACATATGTATTTTATGAATTTATATATTTGTTAAATATAATTTTTAAATAATTTGAATGAAAGCCTAACAAGGAAAATTATATATATGAACATTTATGTTATAAAAAATAACAATGTTATAATTCTTTATTAATTTTATATAAAAAAATATTATTATTGTTATAATACATCATGATTTATTATTTTCATGATAATAATCACATTGTTATCATTATTTTTTTATACATATGAGACTATAATAGTATTGTAGTTGTGGATCTGATTAATACTTTGAATGTCAAGCATGCTTCGATAATAGTAGTTTTGGGTTGAGTGACCACTTGAGAATTTTATTAAATATTTTTATAGAATTAATTTTTCTAAGGATTGATAATTGATTTTAAAAGCATGTTAATAATAAAATCTTAAATTGTTATTAATTGTAATTAATAACTATTTTAACAATTAAATATTAATAATAATTTCATAAAATTGTAATAAAAAGTAATTTTAATATAAATTAATGTTGAGAAAAATAAAATATATAGAATATAAAAAATTTAAATTAATTTATATTTTAAAAAAATTATTATAAATGTTATTTTATAATTATATTTTCATAACAATTTTCAAAATTAGCTTTGTAATATTACTATTAATTTAATATAATAAAAAATATGACACATTACATGATTTAATAAAATATTAACTTATATTTAGTTTATTATTAAGAAAAACACTTTTCTTAATTATAACAAATTTGAATTATTTTATCCTCATAATAGTATATACATACTATATGCTAAATTTTAAAATATAGAAATAATTTATTATTTAATATTGAATATGAAAATAGTATTTATAATTGTGAAAAATATTTTAGATATTCAAAATTTTATAAAATAATAATAAATTTAAAATTATGTTTTATAATTTACTATTATTACATTTTATATATTATTCAATTATTATGTTTTATAAAAATTTTAAATTTATTTATTTAGATTTAACTTTTAGTTAACTAATTTTCTCACTTTTCTCTCTTTATCTTAATGTCATTAAAATTCTCTCACTTTTTTCTCTCTCTTATTATCATTCTCATATTTTCTGCTTTATTTTCTGTATCTTAATATGTTTTTATCCTCTTTCTTCACCACTATCATTCTTTACTTTCTCATTTTTTCTCTTCCATTTTTTTATTTATCTTTCAATCTTTTCTATGTTCTTTCTTTTCTTGCCATTTTTATTCAACTATCACTCCAATTATCTTTCTTCTCTTATTTTTAAATATACAATACACTGTGATAGACATAATAAGCATATAAAATATTTTAGTAAATTTCCTTGTTGATTTAGAAACTTTTAAAATGGTTCAGTTTTTTAAAAACAATAATCATGCAACTATGATTTTTATCTTTTCATGTATTTGTGACCACACCAACATTATAGCACTCGATCCCATTAAAACTCAAAAGTTAAGCATGCTTATGTTAGAGTAATATTGCGATGGGTCACTAAGAGAAGTCCTCGTGCTGCCATATTTTTTATTGCACTCTTTTTTCTTAGATAGGATAATTAATTTTAATAAGATATTTGAATTGTGGTTTAGCAATAATGAGGTGAATTGGAATGAATCAAAGATTAATTTATGAAAAAAAATATTTATAAAATTTTTTTATAAAGTTTAACAAATATATAAAAATGAATTTCAATAATTTTTCATTTTATTTTAAAAGCATATTAAATTTTAGAAATGTCATCTAATTCAATAATCAAAAGTAATTAAAAATTTAAGTAATCAAATTTAGGTGGTCCAACATATAAAAAAGCATACATCTACCCTAAGAAAAAATGGGACAAACACAACACAATATAAGCTTATTGCCAATAGATAGTTTGGCTAAACACTCAAAATAATGAGACAAGTGAGACATACTACTATAGTCTGACAAAAAAATAAATGATATGGGCTACTGTATCCCTACAACAACCTAAAATAAGAAAATATTTAGCTACATAAATTTGACTAATATATATTTTATAATAAATGTTAATTATTTAATTTAATTTTTAATTTATAAAAAAGGTAACATAATAGAAGAAACTGTTATTTAGAGTTGTCTACTTTTTCGAAAATTATAGTTTATGTACATATATATTAAGTTTATTAAAATAAAATATTTATATTATAATATATTATGACATGCAACACATTATTTTATTAAAAAATTTTAGAGTTGATAATTTAAAAAATTTTAGAAATGATTCATTGCCATCAAAAAAATAATCACACACGTTATTTTTTCTTTTGATTGCATGTTGGACCACACGATTATTTAAGCATTGGTCTCATTAGAACACACAAGTTAAGCACACTTGGGGGGAGTGTAGTATTGTGATGAGTAACCATTTTAAAGGTACCAAGGTTGCAAATATTTTTCACGACATTATTTTTTAACAATCGATGATTAATTTTTATGACATTATAATGCAAAAAATTACCATAAATTATAGTTCATAATAACAATTATAATAATTAATTTTTTAAAATAATTCATAAAATTATTATCAATTTTTAATAATAATAAATATAGCACTAAATTTGATACAATAAAATATTAACAATGATTTTGTTAAATATTTAGCAAAATAACACATATCTATTATAATAAATTAGAATTACTTTATTTTTATGATAACATAAATATGTTGTGCATTTAATTTTTCAAATATAGAAATTTTATATTATAAAATATCTGATTTAAAAATAATTTTAAAAATTAATTTGTCAAAATATTTTTTGAATATTTTTAATATTCAAAAAAATAATAAATCTCAAATATTTTTTATATCTCACTATTATTAAATATTATATAAGATAAACTTTTTATAGTCTTATAAATATTTTAAGTTTTATTATGAAGACTTACATTTTATTTTGTTATGTCTCTTATTTTATTCCCAATATCTCTTATATTCAATCACCTCTTTGTCTCTCCTTCTATCATTTTCCTTTCTGTCTCCTCAAGATTGTGTCCTAATATTCATCTTGGCCTCCTCTTATGTATTCTTTCTTAATTTCTCAATTCTCTTACTTCCACATTTTTATTTTTTCTCTATCTCTTCTATGTTTTTTCTTCTCTTTTTTGTTTAATAGTTGCTCATCTATCTTTGTTATGATTTTTCTCTTTATTTCACTCTTATTAATACATAACTTTTAAACTCTTATGGAATAATTATTTCTTTCTATATTATCATTTTTTCTATACATAAATTAACAAATTATACAAATTACTTCATACTACATAGTTTAATATATAAGAAAAATTATTATTATATATTTTATTTTTTATGTTATTTACATACTTTATTTTTTTATAAGAATAGAAACATATTGAAAGAAAATCTTAAGTATTAATATCATCATTTTCGAGTGTAATAGTTCAATGTAATTATTTTTTATTAATTTTATATAATGAAAAATTAATATTAGAATATGTTATCACATATATCATAAGTACAACTTTTTATAAAATGTTACATATACATTATAATTTAGACTATTTTTAAATAACTCATAATCAACATGACAACGATCACATAACTACGATAACATCTTTAGCTTGCATGTATGACCACACAAATGTGATAGTAGTGGATCTAATAAGAACTTCGATGTTACGCATTCTTAAGTAAAATAAATATTGGGATAGTTGGCCTCTTGATAAATAATGTTGTTGCATATATTTTTTAAAGACATTAATTTTTTTAATGTGTGACAATTAATTTTAATAATATGTTGAGGTTAGAAAATTAAATTATTAAAAAGATTGTTTAGAATTAAAATTTTTGCAATTAATATTTAATAAAAACTTTATAACTTTATTATCAAATTTTTGTAATAATGAATATGACACATCACATGATATAATAAAACAATTACTTTAAATTTTTTTAATGTTTGCAAAAATTAATAATATCAACTATGATAAGTTTGAATTAAATTAAATTTATAATACTTTATATATTATGTATATAAAGTTTTTAAATAAAACAAAATTAATTCATTAAAAATTAGAAATAAAAATTATTTCTTTAATTATAAATATTTTTTATATTTATGTTCTACATTATGTAAAATAATGATAATATATTCGAATAATTACATTATTTATTATTTAATTAATTTTTTTAAAGAATGAATAAATATATTTTAAATTAATTGTAAAAATATTTTAAAGTTATTTGTATTGTTATAAAACAATAATTAACCTTAATTTGTTTTATATTTTAAAAAATAAATATTATATATAATCTAATTTTTTAAATCTTTAATAAGAATTATATGTTTCATTATTTGAATATAACTTTTATTAAATTATTTTTATCAGTTTTTTCTTTATCTAATGTCTAACATATTCTCTTACTATTTTCTCTCTTTTATTATTATTGTCTTATTTGTCTATTTAATTTTTCTTTTTTATATTATTTTTGGCATCTCTATCCTCCACCACTCTCTACTTTCTCATTTCTCATGCTTTTATATTCATTTATGTTTTTCCTGTATTCTCTTATTTTTATGACAACACGAATGTTATAACAGTGAATCTAATTTGAATACCAAAGTTAATAATTGTTAGGCAAATGTATTATTTCAATAGTTGACCTCTTTTAGAAATCATCATGTTGCACGTATTTTTTAAAGCATTCATTTGTTAATGAGTGGCAATTTATTTTCTTAAAATTATGATCTTAAAAAATTACGTTATTAAAATAGATCGTTTATAATTAGCATTTTAGTAATTAATATCGAATAATCACATTATAATATTATTGTCAATTTCATGTAATAATTAATATGACACATCACATGATATAATAAAAAAATAACTTTAAATTTTTTTAATATCAAGAAAAACAACTTTTTTCAATTGTTATAAATTGGAATTTATTTAAGTTTATAATGGTATATATATTATTTATATAGTGTTTTTCAATAAAGTAACATTCTATCATTAAAATAGAATTCTAAAAGTTTTTTCGTAACTTATAAATATTTTTTAATTAAGTTGTTTTAAGTATGAATAAATTTTTATTAAATTTATAGTCAAAATATTATTTAAATATTTGTAATTTTACTAAACAATAATAAACCTAATTTTTTTTAAATTTGAAATAATTAAATTTCATATAATTTTTCCTATTTTATTTTTAATAAGTATTATCTGCTTAATTTTTTAAATTTAACTTTTATTTAATAATTTTTATAATTTTTTTCTTTATCTTAATGCCTATGATATTCTCTCACTTACTTCTCCCTTTTATTATTACTCTCTTATTTGTCTCTTTTATTTTTGTTTTTATAATCATTTTGGCCTCTCTTCGATATTTTGCTTTACTTTCTCAATTCTTACTCTTTAATTTATTTATTTATTCTCTCTATATCTTTTATGTTCGGTTTTTTCTTTTCCTCTTAATTAAATAATCTCTCATATCCCTATGAATATTTTTCTCTTTATCTTTCTCTTATCAATCTATAACTTGTTTACTTTTTTAAAATAATAATCTCTATCTACGTTATCTCTTTTTAAGTACATTAATTAATAAAATTGAAGAAATCCATCACATACCTCTACTTAATATAAAACATATTCGAAAACTATACATTTTATTATTTATATAATCATTAAATTTAATTTTTAAATCATAAGAATGATAACATAACAAAAAAATCATATATATTAATTTCTATGATACAAAAAATTAACATTTTTCAGTTATTTATTTATTTAATATAAATAAAATATTATTGTAATAATACTTCATGACTTATTATTTTCATGACAACAATCACAAAACTATGTTTATTTTTCCTTTTTATACATATGAGAAACAATTAGCATTATAATAGTATATCTAATCAATACTAGTAATGTTAAGCTTACATGAATGAGATTAATTTTGGGATGACTTACCTCTTGAATGTATTTTGCATATTGTTTCATGGAATTTTTTTCTAAGGATTGATAATTAATTTTAACACATGATAATTTAAAAAAATAAATGATTTTAAATTTTTGTTTATAAATAGTTTTTTTTCTTTTAATTATTAATAACAACTTTATAAATTTTTTATCAATTTCATGTAATAATAGTTATTGCACATCAGATTAAAATGATAATTTTAATATAACCTTATCATGAGAAAAATAACATATACAAAATATAATTAATTAGAATTAATATATATCTATAGTAATATTAAAAGTTTTTGTGCAAAAGTGTTTAAATATATTATTATTAAATTGTAAAATAATAGAATTACAATATTAAATAATTAGTATTAAATATTATTTATTTTTAATATTTGCATAATATTATATAAAGATAGCATATTTAAATTTTTATAATATTTATTTTTTAATTAATTTCTTTATTTTATGTATAAAAAATAAAAACATTAAATAAATTGTCAAAATATTTTTTGAATATTGATAATTTCTAATGATAAAAATATAGCTAAAAGGTTTTTTAAATTTTTTAAATTTTAATATTATATATGGTTTACTTGTAATATTTAATAAATATTATAATTTTGATTATTATGTTTTTAATTTTATTTAATTTTTTTCTACATTTTTTCGATTCATTTAAAATTCTTCAACTTCCCTCACACACCTATTATCACTCTATTATTTGTTTTTTTCATTTTTTTGTTTCATTACACCCTTATTGGCTTCTCTCTCTATTATCCATCTCTTCTTTGTCATTTTTCTTTATTGTATTTCTTTATTTATTACTTTTATCTCTTCTATGTTCTCTCTTTTGTTTTTCTTTTCAATAATTCATTTCTCATCTCCCTCTATGATTATTTTCCTATTTATTTTTCTTTTTTATTAATTTGTGACTTCCACTCTTCTTAAAAATTGGAATGTTTTGAATTGTTCATGCATGCAACTATTTCTAGAAATAAATTAAAATGAACCGTGAGGGAGCACTATGGTAATGGGTTTTCAGTTTGTAAATTTTTATTAAACTTTTGTCACTTATTCTCTTTAACACATTCTGTCACTTCCTTCCCTCTCTAATTATTACTATTTTATTTTTGTCTTCATTCTTGATCTATTTATATTATTCATGGCCTCTCTCACTTCTTTATCCTTCTCTAATTTGTCTTTTTCTCATCTATTTTAATATTTATTTTTCTCTCTATTTTTTTTTTATCAATCCATGAATTCCCTTCCTTAATAATCATCTTCGACTCTATTATCTTTATTTCAAAACACCAATTAGTAAAATTTAAGAAATACCTTTTTTTTGAATAGTTTTATATGTATGAAGTTTGACAAATACATATTTTATTATTAGTATTTATTATGTAATTTAATTATTAATTTATAAGAATGGTAACATAATAGGAAAACTTTCATTTTGAGTTGTTACTATTCTAAAAATTATAGTTTACGTAAATATTTTTTTAATTTGATTAAAATAAAATAATTATAATATAATATATTATAACTTGTAAAATGCATAATTTTATTAAAAGTGTACATGCTTGTTAATTTAAAAGATTTTAGAAATTATTCATTACAGTAAAAAAGTAATCACATAATTACACAATTTTTTCTTTTAAATGCATGATTGAGAAACACGAGAATTTTTGTTATACCCGGTAAAATATTATAGGTTTAATCTTCAATAATTAAATTATGGCTTGGATGATTTCAAATCGACAGTAGGATGAGCCAGGAGCTCAATTGGAGGCTATTGGAATTTCTGAAATTTTCTGGGGATTTTTCGGAGCACCGAGGAATTTTTAAGTAATTTTCCCTGTTTAATTGGATTTATTGGATTTTTGGAAATTCGAAAATCTATTTAAATCGGTCCATTAGACCGGAATTTGGTTTTTACCGCGCGTGAACCGGACCGGAACGGTTCAGCGAAGGCGGGGGGCGGTTCGCCGAGTGCGTTTGCGCGTGCGGTTGGATAAGCCGCGGATAAGCGGATCGGACGGACGAGATCAGCGGTGGAGATTAACCGGCTGATCGGGTTTAAGCGGCGTTATTAGAAGGTCAACCGGCACTTAATGGGTTCTTAACGGGTTATTACCGGTTTAAGCTGGGTATTTAACCCGATTAATTTCGGCTGTTAGGGTTTTCGAGCGGTGGCCGGAGACGAGGTGTTCGCGACGAACGGCGATATTTTCCGGCAGCCTTTCAAGGGGCTTTTTGTACCTGGAGGTTCGCGGGACCGAGGAGAATCGATTGGTACCTGTTTCGTTCGGCGAGGAGCAGCGGTGGGTCGCGTGTGAGCTTCACCGTCGCCGGAGAAGAAAGGTAGGAAATTCAGATTAAATTAGTTATTTAATAGAAATTAAAAGCATGGAATATATTGCAAATTGCTACCTGAGCATGCAAGTTGTGGTTTTTGGAATTGATTTATGCAAATTGTCGATTTTAGCATTTTAGGTTTTTTCGGATAAATTATACCCGTCGAATTCAGAATTTTTCCAAGCATATGTTGATTTGATTATGTGCCTAAATCATGTTAAGGTGTTTTCAAATGCTTAAATATGTTTAATTTCATAGATTGTCAAAATGGGGATCGGATGAAACTTCGGCGGAAAATTTTGATTGAACCTTAGAATTAGTGGCATTATTGACAAATTAGGATAGTATGAACATCGGATTTTGCTTCTCCTTGATCTCGGTCACCGGAAATCGACGGGGAAAACGAAATTTCCCGAAGGACTCGTCGGCTAGGGTTTCGCGGGCGCCGGGCGGAGGAAGGAGACGGATTAAGTAAATTCGGTTTAATTATTTAAGTAATTATAATTATATAATTTTTATTAATAATTATATGCGGCGCGGAAGAAAAGAAATGCGGATTTTTAAATTCGGAAGATTAATCCGAATTTTTCGGAAATGGAAATGTGGGAATTTTAATTCGGAAATTAATCCGAATTTCGGAAAAAGGGATATGCGGAATTTTAATTCGGAATTTTATTCCGAATTTTTGAAAAAATGGAAAAAAGGGGCGGAAATTGATTTTTGAAAATTTGGAAAATTCGGTAATTGAATTTCCGGGAATTATTAAATTATGAAAAAGTCAGAAAAAGGAAAAAACTTGGAATTTAAAATTTCCTGAAGTGTGAAAATGTGATTTTTGGAAATCACGTAGCCAAGTTGAAATTGACTGTTGGAAATTACCAATGAATTCAGTACAGCTGAATTAGTTGGAAAGAAGTGTGACACTTAGGTGCTGCAGAAACAATCAGAATTTTGGTAGAGTTGTGTTACTTGTATGACAATGGCATGGATTGAGTCAGTTTACTCAGTGTGGGCATATTTTATGGATTGGCATACTGGACCGGACTACTATAGACCCTATATGATGTTTTAGGGTAGTTGTGGTAGGTAACTGTGCGGTTCAGACTTAACTTTCACAGTATACATGTGGACTGGTATGCGCCTTGTTGTATCTGGACACATGTTGCCGAATCTTGGAGTTAAAGCTTGGCAATGACTGTAGGGGCGTGGCTTCTATGGAAATTGTTGGGAGAGGACTTCTTGGGACGGTGGCTGAGTCGACCTCTTCTGGTCCACGAGTGTAGGCCTGCGCGCCTGAGAGTGGCAGCGGCAGGGGTGACTCGCCGTGGCTAGCCAGGGTGTCTCACGTTGGCTAGAGATCTATGTGACGGGTTTGTCTATAGTCTCCAGAAGATTGATTGACGAGAGACGCTGCGGTGTCGGGTGCTAGGCGCCATGCGTGCGCAGAGATGGGCGTGTCCCGCTGGCATGCTACCTGGGAGCACAGAGGAGAGCTACTCTGTTGTGACTGGGGGTGACTGTGATTGGTCAGAGTCTGGGACTGAGAGTGCCTATCCACCATACATTGTTATGCTGTATTCCTATACTCTTGCTATTATCCTTCTCTTGCATGTGAGTTTTACTAGCTGTCTTTCCTACTGGGCGTAGCTCATTTCCGTATTATATATTTTCAGTGGCTCGGCAGACTTGACGCTACCAGATTAGGTGGGATCGTGGTCAGCAGACTTGTGGAGAATATCTGATCGGTGATTATCTGAGAAATTCTGGTTAATTGATTGTTGCTGTTGGATGTTGTCAGTGAGACTGTTATTTTTATGTCTTGTATTATGTGAGGGTAATTCTGACTTATGTATCTAGTTGGATGATATTGTATTTGTTGGACTTGGATCTTATTTTTGTGATGTAGTTTTCATTCACTGTTTTACTTTATTATCTTGATGGTATAGTGTGTGGAGTGCTATATTTTATCTGAGGATGTTATGTATTTTATTTTTGATGGTGAGGTCATTACATGACTATGGAACTTAATATTGGGGGTTCAGACTTCTATTAGACCGGTTCTCCTATCGATATAGGTTAGGAGTATTGGGTCTAGTAGGAGTAACATTGCGCGAGTCCATCTGTTAATTCAGGAGTCATGAACCTGATTTGACGGTGTACCCGGGAGATGGGATCCACATTGTTAAGGAAAGTAGGTGTGTAATGACGTGTTATATCCTATGTTTTTCGTAGGCTACTCAGGTTGGTATGGGACGATCTGAGCTGTCTATATGCAAAAAAAAAAAAAAATTTATATGCAAAAAATCAGCCTAGGAAAATATGGGGTGTAACAATTTTAGCCTTGAATCTAATTAGAAGTCACAGGTTAAGCGTTCATGGGCGAGATAGTATTGTAATGGGTGACATTTTTAAAGATACTAGTGTTGCAAATTTTTTTCATTGCATTCTTTTTAACAACTGTTGATTAATTTTTATGACATTATTATTAAAAATTACAATAAATGATAGTTTATATGTAGAGTTATGATAATTAGTTTCTTTAAAAATAACTCTATAAAATTATTATAAGTTTTATATAACAATAAATATGAAACATCATTTGGTATAAGAAAATAATAGCATTAATTTTGTTAAATATTTAGCAAAATAAGTTATATTGATTATAATAAATTAGAATTAATTTATGTTTATAATAGCATATATATGTTGTGTGCTTAATTTATTAAAATGAAAATATTATATTATACAGTACTTGATAAAAAAAATATTAGTAGTTAAAATATTTTTTGATTACTTTTTATATTTCAAAAAAATAATAAATCTCAAATATTTTATATTTTACTATTATTAAATATTACATAAGATTAACTTGTTATATTTTTACAAACATTATAAGTTTAATTATTATAATTTAGCTTTCATTTTATTAGTTCTCTTATTTCTTTTCCTAATATCTCTTATATTCTCACCTATTTCTCTCTCCTATTATGATTCCTACTTTGGTCTCTTTAAGATCTATATCGTAAAGTTATTCTTAGCCTCTCTCTCCTCTATTCTTTCTTAATTTCTCATTTTTGTTCTTTCCACATTAGTATTTTTCTCTCTATCTCCTCTATGTCTTTTTCTACTCTTCTTAATTAAATAATCACTCATCTATATCTATTATTATTTTTCTCTTTATTTGACACATATTAATCTGTAACTTTTTAACTCTTATGGAATAATTATTTCTTTCCCCATTATCTTCTTTCTCTACATCAATTGACAATATAAATGACTCATCTCATATTATGTAGTTTAATATATAACATTAATAATAATTATGTATCTTATTATTTATATTTTTTATGTAATTTAATTTTTTATAACAATGATAATGTATCAAAAAAAACTTTTGAGTGTTAATACTATTAATTTAATAAGTAATAATTTATGTAATGATTTTTTTAATGATTTGATATTGGGATATATTATCATGTATATGATAACAATAATTTTATTAAATAATAAAATTACTTGATAATTTAGACTATTTTAGAAATGCTTCATTATCATCAAGAAAATAATCACATAAGTTTGATTAGATCTTTTGCATGCTTGTGTCACCACACAAACATTATAGTAGAAGATCTAATTAAAACACAAAATTTGAGCATTCCTAAGCTAAAGTACAATTGGGGTAGGTGGCCTCTTGAGAAGTTATCATGTTTCATATATTTTTCAAAGCATTAATTTTTTAACAAGTGATAATTAATTTTAATAATATGTTGATGATAAAAAATTAAATTGTTAAAAAGATTTTTTATAATTATAATTTTAGTAATTGTTATTTAATAAGAACTTTTTAACATTACTATGAATTTCATGTAATAATTAATATGACACATCACATGATATAATAAAAAAATAGTTTTAAATTTTTTTAATATTAATCAAAATAACTTATATCAAATAAAATGAATTATAATTAATTTATTTTTATAATAACATATATATTTTGTTTATAGTGTTCTTAAATAAAGTAACAATACATTATTAAAAATAAGAAATGTAAAATTATTTCTTTGGTTATAAATATTTTTTATATTTGTGATGTATATTATCTAATATAAAGATAATATATTAAAATAATTATAAATTTTAATTATTTAATTAATTTGTTTAAATTATGAATAAATTTTTGTTAAATTAATACTCAAAGTGTTCTTTATATATTTGTAATATTATAAAATAAAAATAAGAATGAAATTATTTTATATTTTAAAATAAATATATTTTACGTACATTTAAAATTTTTTATTTTTAACAAGTGTTATATGTTAAATTATTTAAATTTAAGTTTTATGAAATCATTTTTATTATATTTTTCTTTTTATCTAATGTTTAACATATTCTCTCACTTATTTCTCTCTTTTATTATTATTCTGTTATTTCTCTCTTTATTTTCTATCCTTATGTTCTTTTTGGGTTCAGTCTCCTCTATCACTTTTTATTTTCTCAATTCTCTCTCTCCTCTATCACTCTTTATTTTCTCATTTCTTTCTCACCTCCATCACTCTTTTTTTTCTCATTTCTCTCTTTTTTAAATATTTATTCATTCTCTTTTTATCTTTTATGTTCTCTTTTCTTTTCCTCTTCATCATATAAATTTTTATTTCCCTTTTATTATTTTTATTATTTATTCTCACTTTTAAAATAATTATCTATATAAATATTATCTCTTTTCGAGAACATTGGATAATAATGTTTAAGAAATCTCTCGTATATCGTTGTTTAATATACAATATATTTGAAAACCTTAAATTTTGTTATTTATATACTTATTAAGCTTAAATTCTAAATTATAACAATGATAACATATATATATATATATATATATATATATATATATATATATATATATATATATATATATATATATATATATATATATATATATAATAATTTTTATAATTCTTTATTAATTTTATATAAATAAAATATTATTATAATAACACATGATGACTTATTATTTTCACAACAATAATCACAAAACTATGATTATTTTTCTTTTTTATACATATGAAACACTATTAGCATTACATCAGTAACTCCAATTAGTATTGTTTGCCTGGATGAAAGCAATTTTTGAATGAGTGATCTCATAAGGGTATTATCACATATTTTTTCATAGCATTCGTTCTCTAAGGTTTGATAACTAATTCTAAAAACTTGTTAATTTCAAAAAATTAAATGATTATAAATTGTAGTTTATAAATAATATATTTTTAATTAATTATTAATAACATTTTAATTTCAAAAAAAATTTATAAATTGTAGTTTACAATACCATATTTTCTTTTTATTTTAGTAATAACTTTATAATATTTTATCAATTTTGATGTAATAATAGTTCATCATATGATATAATAAAATAATAATTTTATATAATTTAATATTGTGAAAAATAACTTTTATAGAATATAATAAATTCAAGTAAATTTTCATTTATAATAATATATATATGTTGTCTATAAAAGTGTTCAAATATATTTATATTATATTACAAGATAATAAGATTTTACAATTTAATCGCTAGTATTAAATATTATTTATTTTTAATATCTATATTATATAATATAAAGATAACATATTTAAATTATTATATTCTAATCTATTAATTAATTTTTTTAATTTTATGTATGAAAAAATAAAAAATGATATAAATTGGCAAAATATTCTTTCAATATTGGTAATTATTCATAATGATAATATAACTAAAATGGTGTTTATATTTCTTTTATTTAAAAATTATATATGATTAACTTGTATCATTTAATAAATATTGTAATTTTAATTATTGACGTTTTTGTTTTATTTCATTTTTTTCTATATTTTTTCTCTTTATTTTAAATTCTCTCACTTTGTTCACTCATGTGATATCATTCTATTATTTGTGTTCCCAATTTTTATCTCGTTATACACTTATTGGCTTCTCTCTCTATCATCCATCTCTTCTTTGTCATTTCTCTTTCTTTCATTTTTTTTGTTACATCTATCTCTTTTATGTTCTCTCTTTTCTTTTTCTCATCCATAAATCTTTTCTCAACTCTCTCTATTATTATTATTTTTATTTATATTGCTTTTGTTAATTTATGACTTTGTCTCTTTTAGAAAATAGTTATCTCCATCTCCATTATCACCTTTTCTTCTTGTTAATTAATAATTTGTAAGAGATCTCTTATGTGACATAGTATAATATAAAATATTTTTTACAAATATATATATATATATATATATATATTAACAAGTTTTCCTCACTTTTTTCACTTAATCTTAACATCCTTGAAATTTTCCCCCTTCTTCTCTCTATTATTATCATTTTCTTTTTTATCTCTTTATTCTCTATATCTTAGTATTTTTTAGCTTCTTTCTTTCTTCACTTTCCAATTTCTCCGTCTTTCCTTTTTATTTATTCATTCAATCTTGTTTATGTTCGCTCTTTTCCTTTCCTTTTTACTCAATTGTCTCCCATGTTTCTCTATTATTTTTTTCCTTTTTTGCTCTTGTGAATCCATGACTTTCTCCCTCTAAGAGAATAATTAGCTTCATCTTAATTATCTCTTTTTTTGCTAAGTAATTAATTATTTACATAATACATTATGTTTTATAAGATAAGATATAATATTTATGATAAATATATTTTTATTATTTATATTTATTAAGTCATTTAATTTTTAAATAGAAAGAATTGCCAAGAAAAAGAAAATCATATTAATTAATATTAATGTTATGATAAATAAAACTTTTTATAAAATTTTTTATTATATTTTCTTGTTAATTTATCAACTTTTCAAAATGGTTCACTATCTTTAGAGCCAACCATAATCACGCAATAGTGATCTTTTTACCTTTTACATGTAATTGTTAGCACACCAACATTATAGCACTTGATCCCACTAAAACTCAAAAGTCAAGCATGCTTGTGTTGGAGTACTATTAGGATGGGTCACTGCTTGAGAAGTCTTTTGCTCCACATATGTTTTAATAGCACTCATTTTTCATATGAAAGGCAATTAATTTTAATATGATGTTTAAAGTAATGTTCAGTAAGACTAAGGTGAATTACATTAAATTAAACATTAATTTTTTGAAAAATATTTCCATAAAATACTTAGAATAATTTCTAATAAAGTTTAACAAACATATAATATTGCTTTTTAGGAATTCTAACTTTATTTTGCAAACATATTATGTTTCGTAAAAGTCATGTAATTTAAAAATCAAAAGTAATTAAAAATATAAACAATTTATTTTTTGGTGGTTCGACATATAAAATATCCATCATGCACCCCAAGAAAAAATGAGCAACACAACACAATATAAGCATTTGGCCAATAGACGGATTGGCTAAATAGTCACAATAATTAGACAAACAAGTAAGACCACTACAGTCTTACAACGAAATGAATGGAATGGGTTACTACATCCTTACAACAAAATAAAATGAAAAAAAGAAATATTCAACAACATAAAATCTAAATAAGTAGAACCAAAATATTATGCTTCATGAAACCATTAATGAGGTAGAATTATCTTATTTAAATGAATTCAAAATCAAGAAAATTAGTAACTTATCTAATTTGAGAATGAAAGGAATTTTAGAGTTTTATGAGTGAATAGCATAGAAGTGTATGAAAAAGCTGAGGGAAATATTTTTCTTGGGCTCACATAAAAATTTTATTCTTTTTTGTACAAAGATCATCTATTTATTTATGAAATAAACAAATAAATAACTTATTAAAGGCTATAAAAATTGGCTAAAAAAGCCATTACGTAGTTTTTGTTCGATTGGAACAACATGGGACCGTTACATCATAGAAACTTAGCGATTGAACATATACAATCAAATATGCGCCTTTTTAAAAAGTAATGGGTCTTATCCGTCACATAAAAATCATGATCTGATGGTATGGCTCAACTTGGCCTATGAAAGAAATGTGGATCATGCAATCACAACAAGGTACAATCGGACGACTGAAAGATTTAGTAGTTTGGAAAATAAAACATTGCAGTGATTATTCAAACACGAAAATAAAACATTGCAGTGATTACACATCTAATTTTTTATTTATTTCGAAAAAATAAAATATTGACATCATAATATATTACAATACATATAAAAAGTATAAACTTTATCTTAAAGTTATCTGCTTAATAATATAAAAACATTTAAAAATTGTGTGACACTTTCAAAAAAATAGTCCCATAACTTTGATATTTTATCGTTTGTATGTATGTGCAACCACACTAGGCTTATAGCACACAATATCATTAGAATTCTAATGTTGACTATGTTTAGACAAGCTTAATGTTGAGATAAGTGATATCTTGAAAAGTTCTATTGTTGCTAATATTTTTTCAAAATATTTATATTTTTAAAAAATTAATATTATTTTTTATTACATTATTATTTTTAAAAAATTATTATAAATGATAATTTATAAATATATTTTTTAAAATCCATTTTTTAAAACAATATTCTAATATTTTCTTTAATTTAATATAATAATAAATATGACATAAGATATCATAAAATAAAATATTGCTTTTAGTTTTGTTTATTATAATGAAAAAGATTTTTCTTAGTTATAAAAATTAAAATTAATTTATTTTGTAATAGTATATATAAGTTGTATGGTAGATTTTTGAATAAAGAAATTTAATATTATTTAATTTTAGGTGTTAATCATAATAAAATATTTAAAATATTCATAATTATTTTAAAATAACAGTAAAAGTAAAATTATTTTTTGTAATTTGATATTATTAAATATTATATATTATTAACTTATTATATTTTACAAATATTATAAGTTTAGTTATTTAGATTTAACTTTTATTTAACTACTTTTGTCATTTTTCTGTCTTCATGTCAATGTCTTTCAAATTTTCCCCTTTGTTCTCCTCTATTATGATTCTCTCTTTTGTCCCTTTAATCTCTATATCTTAATATTTTTTTGGCACCTTTCTCTCACCACTATCTTTCCTTACTTTCTCGCTTTCTTCTCTTTCATTTTTTATTTATTATTTTAATCTTTTTTATGTTCTCCCTTTTCTAGTCCACTTTTTTCAATCATCTCTCACGTCTCTTTTTATTATTTTTTTCTCTATTTTCTCTTATAAAATAATTATCTTCATCTTTATTATCTCTTATTCTACTCATTAATTATCAATATTTAAAAAATATCTTTTATTTTTAAATTTAATATACAATATTTTTATGATAAATATATATTTTATTATTTATATTTATGATGTAATTTATTTTTTTGTATGAATGATATTATAATGAAAGAAATTGATATGGGCTAATGTCAATATTATTAAAAATAAAAGTTTATTTAAATATTTTTTTATTTCATATAAATAATATATTATTATTATATTAAAAAATGAAAGACATAATAAAATATTAAACATTTTAATACATATATTTTTTAATTTAGAATTTTTTTAAAATGTTTCGCCATTTTCAAAATAATAATCACGCAACTATGGTATTTTATCATTTGCATGTATTTGTGACCACACTCACATTATATCACTTGATCCCATTAAAACTCTAAAGTTTAGCATGCATGAGTTAGAGTACTATTATTATGGGACACCTCTTGAGAAGTCCTCATACTGCACATAGTTTTCATAACACTCTTTTTTCTCATGAAAGATAACAGATTTTAATAAGTTGTTTGAAGTGAAGTTTAGTAAGACAAAGGTTAACTGAAAAGAATCAAAGTTTAATTTCATAAAAAATATTTCCTTAAAATATTTATAGTAATTTTTAACAAAGTTTAAGAAATATATAAATATGATTTTCTATACATTTTCATTTTATTTTAAAATAATATTAAGTTTTATAAAATTTATGTAATTGTAAAATCAAAAATAATAAAAAATTTAATTAATCAATTTTTAGGTGGCTAAGCATATAAAAAAAGCCTATGACCACCCTAGTAAAAAATGGGACAAACCCAACATAATATAAGCCTTTCACCAATGGACGTGTTGGCTAAATAGTAACAACCAAAAGACATATGAGACACAGTACAATGGTCTTTCAATCAAATAAATAGAATAGGCTAATACATCCTTCCATCAAAATAAAATGAAAAAAGAAAAGAATAACACTCTACGACATTAAATCTAAATCAATAGAACAAAAATATTATTCTTCATGAAAACATTTAAGATGCATAATTATCTTAATTAAATAAGTTCAATATCAAGAAAATTAACAACTTTCCTAGCTTAAATATGAAAGGAATTTTTAGCGGTTAAAGGCTTTAATATTTTTTCTTAGGATCAGATAAAAATTTTTATTCTTTTTTTCAAACAGAAATTTTTTATTTATATGCAATTTATAAGAGCTACAAGTTTATACCAAACACTTAATTTTGACATTAAAAGTTTTGCATTTTTTTTTATTTTTATTTAGGAAATAAACAAATAAATAACTAACCTACGACATGAAAACATTCTAAAAAAGTCGTTGCATTATCACAGTTCTATTGGAACATTCTAGGAAAAACAGATCACAAAAACTAAGCAATCAGGCATATGTAATCAAATATGTGCCTTTATAAAAATTAAATCATTCTTCTCCATTAGATGAGAATTACAATCTAACAGCATGGCTCATGTTGTCCTCTGAAAGAAATACTGATAATGCAATCGCAACCAAGCGCGACCAGTCGGGTGGAAGAATTAGCTGTTTGAAACATAAAATACCGTAGTTATCATTCAATCACAAAAATATGCCATCAGATATTGTACCTTATTCCCATAATTAGGAAATTCAATGTGTAGAAAAGTTTTAGTGTTTTGTCTCCCACTGCTGATCGGAATTGTTCATCCTGGTTTGTAATTATTTTGTAATACAGTTTAATGTGCCATTTATTTAATTTGCTAGCCATTACCATGTTGCATTTGGCTGTTGAAAAACTTCAAGAGTTTGTGGGTTGAAAGATGGTTTGTTGCATTGATTGTTCAACCACAAATTTATACGATTGGGCGGTGCTACTTAATCCTGCAATTCGGAAATTCGCCTTGCCTAAATTTTTGCATTTTTTGTCCCTGTTTTGACATTATTCGTTTCTCCAAAAAGGTGTTTTTTTAACTATTCCAATTAATGTAGTGGGCTTATTATGGCTGTAAACTTTCAATTTATTTAGTTGGCTAACATTTGCTACCTTGGTGAATTAATCACTGGACTAACCAAGGTTGATTTGACTTTGTTTTGTTTGTATTATATATTCATTACAGATTGCACAATTAAAATTGGAATGACTTTATTTGATTATGCACACAACTCTTTTCAGAAGTAATTTCACATGAAGCAGCACAATTAACTATGGCAATGGGTTTTTGTTTGATAAATTTTTATTAATTTTTTTACTTATTTCTTTTGAACAAATTATCTTAGTTCTCACTCTCATATTATTACTTTTTAATTTTTATCTTTATTCTCATCCTCTTTATCTTATTCATCGCCTCTCTCACTTCTATATCATTCTCAAATTTCTTATTTTTTCTCTGTTTCATTCCTTTATTTATTCTATTTACCTTATTCATGTTCTCTTTTTTCTACTTTTGTCTTTTATCTCAATTGTTCTTTTCCACTCTATTTTGATCTTAACAATCCATAATTTTCTCTTGCTTATGGAATAATCATGTTCGACTATATTGGCTTTGTTTCTACCCATAATTTAATCATATTTAAGAATTATCTCATATTGTATAGTTTAATGTGTAATATATTTGATAAATATATATTTTATTATAAATATTAATTGTGTAATTTAATTTTTAATTTATAGGAAAGGTTACGTAATAGAAGAAACTTTCATTTAGAGTTGTGTAGTTTTTGACATAAAACATGCATAATTTTTATAAAAAGTGTATAAACTTGATAATTTAGGAAATTTTAAAAATTATTTTTTCTAAGAAAAAATAATCAAACAATTTCCATATTTTTTCTTTTGATTACATGTTCAACAAAACAAGATTTCTAGCATTAGATCTCGTTAGAACTCGCATGTTAAGCATGCTTGGCTGAGAGTAGTATTGTGTGGGTCACCTTTTCAAAGCTCACAATTTTGCAAATATTTTTCATAACATTCTTTTTATTAAACAATGATTAATTTTTATAACAAAATAATGCAAAATAATTACTATAACAAATAGTTCATAATTACAATTATAATAATTAATTTTTTTAAAAAACAGCTTTATAAAATTATGATTAATTTTTAATAATAATAAATATAGTTCATTATTTGATATAATAAAATAATCACTTTAGTTATGCTAAATGTTTGTAAAAATAACTTATATCAATTATAATAAAATAGAATTAATTTTTTTATAATAGCATATATATTTGGTCTATTAAATCTTTTAAATTTCTAAATATTGTATTATAAAATATTAGAGATAAGTTTAATATTAAAATTAATAGAAAAAATAATTTTTTGAATATTTTTAACATTTTAAAAAATAATAAATCAAAAAAAATTTTTATTTTATTAATATTCAATGTTATATGAGATTAGATTGTCACATTTTCTTAAATTTTCAAAGTTTTATTATTAACATTTTAATTTCATTTATAACTTCTTTTTTCTTAATATCTCTCATATTCTCTCCTCTTTTCTTTTTGCTATTATCAATCTCTTTTTGGTCTCTTAAAGAGTGTATCTTAATATTTATCTTAGCGCCTCTCTCTTCTCTATTCTTCCTTAATTTATCATTTCTCTCCCTTCAACTTTTGTATTTTTCCCTCAATCTCCTCAATGTTTTTTCTTCTCTTCTTTACTAAATAATCTCTCATCTATCACTAATATTTTTTTCTCTTTATGTCATACTTAATAATTTTTAACTTTCTAACTCTTATGGAATAATTATTTCATCGTATATTATAAATTTTTTGTACATAATTCACAATACATATGAATTATCTCAAAAAATATAATTTATTATATTTTTTATTGTTGATATTTTTTATGTAAATTAATTTTTAATAGCAATGACATCATATTGAAAGAAAATCTTATTTATTAAAATAAATATTTTTTAATGTAATAGTTTATGTAAGTATGTTTTATTAATTTTATCTAATAAAATATTAATATTAGAAAATATTATTACACATATGATAAGTATAATTTTTTTAAAAATATTACATATATTTGATAATTTCGTTTATTTTAGAAATGATTCATTCTCAATATAACAACAATCACATAATTACGATAACATCCTCTGCATGAATGTATGACAACACAAATATTATGGCATTAGAACTAATTAGAAATCCAAAGTTAAGCATTTCTTAAGCTAAAGATCTATTGGGATAGTTACACTCTTAAGAAATCCTAATGTTGCACATATCTTTTAAAAGCATTCATTTTTTTAGTAAGTGACAACTAATTTTTGTAATATTTTGATGTTATAAAAATTAAATTATTAAAAAGATTATATATAATTACCATTTTAGAAATTATAATAAAATAATAACTTTACAACATTATTACCAATTTAAAATAATAATGAATATGACAAATCACATGATATAATAAAATAAAAACTTTAAATTTGTACATTATCGAGGAAAATAACTTATATCAATTATAATGAACTATAATTAATTTCAGTTTATAATAGTATTTATATTATGTATATATAGTTTTTAAATAAAATAACATTACATTATTAAAAATATACAATCTAAATTTTTTTTAAGAAAAAAAAGATAAAATATTTTAATAATTATATTTTCTAATATTTAATTATTTTTTATTAAGTATGATTAAATTTATGATAAATTCATAGTCAAATTTGTAATATTATAAAATAATGATAAACTTTAATTTACTTTACATTTTAAAATAATAGAAGTTACATATAATTAATTTTTTACATTTAATAAGTATTTTATGTTTAATTATTCAAGTTCAACTTTTATCGAATCATTTTTTAATTTTTATTTATCTTAATATCTAACATATTCTATAACTACTTCTCTCTTTTATTATTATCTCTTATTTATCATATTAATTTCTATGTTTTTATTTTTTTGGCATTTCTTTCATCACTCTCTACTTTCTCATTCCTCGCACTTTCATTTATTTATTTATTTATTCTATCATTATCTTTTATGTTCCACCTTTTTGTAAGAACATCATTAACAAAATTTAAGAAATCTCTCATATGTTGCTATTTAATATATAATATATTTGAAAACTTTATATTTACTATTTTTATATTTATTAAATTTAATTTTTAAATAATAAGAATTATAAGTAACAAATGAAAATCATTTATATTAATGTCTATGTTATGAAAAATAACATTTTTTATAATTTATTATTAATTTTATATCAATAATATTATAATTGCAGTACATAATGATTTATTTTTTTCACGATAATAATCCAATAACTTTGATTATTTTTCTTTTTTATACATATAAGACAATAATAGTATTATAGTAGAAGATCTAATTTGTACTTCCAATATTAAGCTTCCTTTGATGAGAGTAGTTTTGGGATGAGTGACCTCTTTAGAGTATTGATATACATTTTTTCATAACATTCATGTTTCTTTGAGTTGATAATTTATTTTAAAACACATCAATTTTAAAAAATGAAATGATTATCAGTTATAGTTTATGAGCACTATCTTTGTAATTAATTATTAATAACAACTTTATGAAATTTTTATTATTTTCATGAAATATTTGGTATGATACATCATATAATACAATATAATAATAATTTTAATAGAATTTAATTTTGAAAAAAATAACTTATCTAGAATATAATAAATTATAAGTTAACTATATTTCCAATATTATATATATATTATGTATAAAAGTTTTTATTTACGTTAATATTGCATTATATAATTAAATAATTAGTATTAAATCTTATTTATTTTTAATATCTATATTAAATTTTATAAAAACATCATATGGAAATTATTATAATTTTTTTAATTAATTTTCAATACTTTTTTTTTGAAAAATCAAAAAATTAAAAAAACTATTAATATATTATTGAAATATTTGTAATATTTCATAATAATAATTTACCTTATTAAGATTTTTTTTTTTCAAATTTTCAAAAATTCTCTCACTTTGTACTATCACCAATTATCATTTTATTATTTACTTTTTCATATTTTATCTCATTATAGTCTTATTGGCTTCTCTCTCTACCTTCAATGTCTTTTTTGTCATTTCTCTTTCTTTAATTTTTTTTTTCTAGCTCTATCTCTTTTATGTCCTCATTTTTCTTTTTCTCTTCAAAAAATCATCTCTCATCTCTCTATGTTATTATTTTCTATTTATGTTGCTTTTATTAATTTGTGACTGTCTCTCTTTTAGAAAATAGTTTTCTCTTCCATTAACACCTTTTGAGCTCATCAATTAATAGTATTTAGTACATCTCTTATGTGAAGTAGTGTAATATTAAATGTTTTTTGTAAATATATATATTATTTTTTATATTTGTTACACAATTTAAATTATTATTTGTAAGAATGATAATTGAGTAGAATAAATTGTTATGTATTAGTGTTATTATTATCAAAGATGATAGTTCATGCAATTTTTAATTTATTTCATATAAATAAGATATTGACTTCATAATATATTATAATATATAAAAAAATAAACTTTATTGAAATGTTATATGCTTAATAGCTTAAAAACGTTTATAAATGGTGAATTACTTTCAAAAGAAATATTAAAATGACTTTGATATTTTATCTTTTACATGTATATGCTACCACACTAGCTTTGAAGCACACAATATCATTACAATTCCAAATTTAAGAATGTTTAGACAAGCATAGTGTTGGGATAAGTGACCTCTTAAAAAGACCTATTATTGCTCTTATTTCTTCGTGACATTTATTGTTTTAATGAATGATAATTTTTTTTGTAGCATTATTATTAAGAAAATAAATTGTTATAAATGAGAGTTTATAATTATGTTTTCTAATTAATTTCTAAAAATAACTTTATCATATTATTTTTTATTTAATATAAAAAAATGACATATCATAAGATATAATAAAATATAAGCTTTAATTTAGTTTATTACGAAGAAAAAAGAATTTTCTTAATTATAAAAAAAAGAATTAGTTTATGTATATAATAGTATGTATATGTTGTATGATGAATTTTTACATATAAAAATAATTTATCATAGATCATTAGATATTTAAATATTTAATTAATAGTAAAAAAAATTTTAAATATTCATAATTTTTTAAATGAATAATAAACCTTAAATTCTATTTTACTATTTAATATTATTAAATATTATATACGATTTACTTACTATTTTTTTTAAATTAATAATAAACCTTAAATTCTATTTTCCTATCATTTTTCTCTTTAACTCAATGTCCCTCATGTTTTCTTCCATTTTTCTCTCTTCTATTATTATTGTCTTATTTAAATCTTCATTCTTTATATCTTAATATTTTTTTAGCCTCTTCTCTCACCACTCTCTTTCTCAACTTTCTAATTTCCTTCTCTTTCATTTTTATTTATTCTTTTAATCTTTTCTATGTTCTTCTTTCTCATTAACTTTTTTATTTATCTCTCAAGTTTCTTTATTATTTTTTTCTCTATTTTGCTCTTGTCAATCTGTGACTTTGTTTTTCTCTAAGAGAATAATTATCTTCATCTTCATTATACCTTTTTCTACTCATCAGTTTCCAACATTTAAAAATAACATTCTTTTTCATAATTTAATATACAATATTTATGATAAAAATATATTTTATCATTCATATTTGTTATGTAATTCAATTTTTTGTTTTTAAGAATGAAAATGTAATGGAAGAAATTCATATGTACTATTGTCAATGTCTTAAAAACAAGGAGTATATTTAAATTTCTTATTTATTTTATATAAATAATATATTAATATTACAATATAGTGTGATAAGCAAAATAAGGATATAAAGCATTTTAGTCTATCTATTTGTTAATTTAGTTACTTTTAAAAAAGTTTCATTATTTTCAAAATGATAACACATAACTCTGATTTTTTATGTTTTGCATGTATTTGTGACAATACCCATATTATAGCACTCAATTAAAACTTAAAAGTTAAGCATGCTTGTGTTAGAGTACTATTGAGATGCATCACCTCTTGAGATGTCCTAATGCTATAATATATTCTTATAGTACTCGATTTTTCCATGGAAGACAATTGATTTTAATAAGATGTTCAAAGTGAGGTTTAATAAAAGTCAGGTGAATTCCATTGAATCAAAGTTTTATTTATTACAAAATATTTCCAAAAAATATTTATAGCAATTTTTAATAAAGTTTAACAAATATGTAAAAGTGATTTTATATAAATTTTCATTTTGTTTCGATAACAATTTAAGTTTTATTAAAGTCAAAAAATTGAAAATCAAATGTAATTTTAATTTTAAACATTCCAATTTTAGGTAGTTTAGCATATAAAACAAACCTACAACCACTACAAAAAAAAGGAGACAAACACAATACAATATAAGTTTTTTTTCAATAGACTGGTTGGCTAAACTCTCATAACAATGAGGCATAAGAGACAGACTACTATGATCTAACAGTGAAATAAATGAAACGGGCTACTAAATCCTTGCAATAAAATTAAAAAAGAACTAAAATAATCGAATAAACAAAATCTAAATCAATACAACAAAAATCATATCTATCATGAAACCATTAAAGAGGCACAATTATCTCAATTAAATGAATTCAATATCGAAAGACTTAATAAATTAGTTTGTTTGAGAATGAAAGGAATTTTAGGAGTTTCATGAGTGAATGACGCATTAGTGTATGAAAACAATGAGAGAAATTAGTAGCTAACGACTTTAATATCTTTTCTTTAGGATCACATAAAAATTTTTGTTCTTATTTTCATACAAAAAACTTCTATTTATATCAAATTTGAAAAAGCCAAAAGAAATTAACAAACACTCAATTTAATCCTTAAAATTTTTCAAGTTCATGTAATATTTTAATTATGAAATAAATAAATAAATCATCAACGGCTAAAAAAAATGGCTATTATGATTAGAACTCTTCGGGATAATGATATCGCAAAAACTTTGCAATCGAACATTTGTAATGTAATTTGTGCCTTCATAAAAATTTAATTGGTCTTGTTTATTACCTCAAAATCTTGATCTAACTGCATGGTCAGCATGATTTGCGGAAGAAATACTGACCATGGACTCACAAGTTGGTTCGATCGAAGGCCTGAAAGAATGAGTTGTTTGAAAGATAAAATATTGTTGTAATCCTTTGATCGTTAATAGCACCTTATTCCCGCAATTAAGAAATTCAGCCTGTAGAAAAGTTTGTTTTGTCCTACGCAGCTCACCAGCATTGTTCTTCCACCTTTAAAATTATTTTTTTAACCAATATTAACATCCCTTTTATTTAATTTGTTATTGGTTGCAGTATTGCATTTAGCTATTGCATGGTTGCAAGGTTTTGCAGATTGAAAGATGGTGTGTGGCATTGATCTTTCAACCTCTAATTTTGCCATCAAACAGTGGCACTTAATCTCAAAATCCAAAATTTCCTTTGTAGAAATTTTTGCATTTTTTGTCCATCTTTCGAAAATATTCATTTTTCCTAATAAATTTTTTCATTACCACTCATATTAATTTAGTAGACTTGCTGCGGCTATAAATGTTCAATTAATTTAGTCGGCTAGCAATTGTTGTATTGGCAAATTAATCATTGGAGTAACCAATGGGCAATTTTCTTTTGTTTTGTTGAATTTACGGAGCTGTCATCAAAAGTACGATTAAAAATTGGAATGTTTTGATTTTATTATGTATGGAACTATTTCAAGAAAATATTTCCAATGAATAGTCACAGTTCATTATGGTGATGGGTTTTTTTTTGTTTGTGAATTTTTATTTAATTTTTTTTCTCACTTATTTATCTTTAACATATTCTCTAACTTCCTTCTCTTTTATTATTTCTTTTTATTTTTGTCTTCATTCTCGATGTTCTTATATTATTCATGACCCCTCTCACTTCTCTATCTTTCTCTACCTTTTCTTTCTTTTCACCATTTCACTGATTTATTTATTCTCTATAAGTTATTTATGTCTCTCTTCCTTTCTTCTTTATTAAATTAACTCTCATCTACCTCAATTATTATTTTCCTCTATATTTTTATTTTGTCAGCCCATGATTTTTTATCTCTTATAGAATAATCATCTCTGACTTTATTATCGTTGTTACTATCCATCAATTAATAATATTTAAGAATTATCTCATTATATATAGTTTAATAAGCAATATATTTGACAAATGATTTTTATTATAAATATTTATTATGTAATTTCGTTTTTAATTCATAAGAAAGGTAACATAATTGAATAAACATTCATTTAGAGTTGTCTACTATTTTGAAAATTATAATTTATGTAATTATTTATTAATTTTTCTTAAATAAAATAATTATATTATAATATATTATCACATGTAACATTTATGATTTTATTAAAGTGTTTTGTCTCAATAATTTAGAAACTTTTCGAAATTATTCGTTACCATCAAAAAAATAATCGCGCTGATGATATTTTTTCTTTGGAATTCATGTTCGATAACATGATCATTTTTGAAGTGGATCTCATTGAAATTTACAAGTTAATCATGCTTGGGTGAGAGTATTATTGTGTTGGTGACCTTTCTCATAGCATTCTAATTTTTAACAAGTGAGGATTAATTTTTATAAAATTATAATGCAAAAAATTATTATAAATAATAGTTCAAAATTACAATTATAATGATTAATTCTTTAAAAATAACTATATAAAATTATTATCAATTTTTAAATAATAAATATAGCAAAATCATTTGAAATAATAAAATAATAACAATAATTTTGTCAAACATTTAACAAAATAACTTATATAGATTATAATAAATTTTAATTAATTTATTATTTTAATAGCAGATATGCCAAGTATTTAATTTTTAAATAAAGAAATTTTATATTATAAAATATTAGGGAAAAATTTAATTAAATTAATAGTCTAATTATTTTTTGAATATTTTTAATACATCATAGAAATAATAAATCTGAAATTTTTTTATATTTTACTATTATAAATTGTTATATAAAATTAACTTGCTACATTTATATAAATATTTTAAGTTTTAATATTTAGAATGAAATTTCATTTTTATATTTCTTTTATTATTTTGTCAATTTCTCTCATATTCAGCAACTTTTTTCTATCTTATTATCGTTCGCTTTCTGGTTTCTTGAAGAATATATACTTATGTTTATCTTGGCCTCTCTCTTTCCTCAATTCTTTTTTAATTTCTCATTTCTCTCTGTTCCACTTTTTTATTTTTTCCCTCTATCTCGTTTGCATTTTTTCTTCTATTCTTTATTAAATAATCACTCTTCTATGTTTGTTATTATTTTTCAGTTTAATTCAAGCTTATTAATCTATAACCTTCAAACTTTTAAGAAACAATTATTTCTTTTTATGTTACCGTTTTTCTTTCCATAAATTAAACATGCATATGAATTATCTCCAATTACATTGTTTAATATAATCCATTAATAATAATTTATTTTTTTTATTTATATCATTTACATATTTTTAATTTTTTAATAAGAATGATAACATATTAAAAGAAAATCATTGGTGTTAATATCATCAATTTCAAAAGCAATAGTTTATGTATTTATTTTTTTATTAATTTTATGTAATAAAATATTAATATTATAATATTTTATAACATAAATGATAAGTATAACTTTTTTAAGTATTACATATACTTGAAAATTTTGACTGTTTTAAAAATTATTCATTATTCTTAAGACAACAATCACCTAACCATGACAACATCTTTTGCATGCAAGTACGACCACACAAAAGTTATTATAGTGGATCCAGTTAGAACCCCAATGTTAAGCACTCTTAGGTAAAATCACTATTATGATTGGTGGCCACTTGAGAAATCCTCATGTTGCATAAATTTTTTCAAAGTACTAATTTTTTTAATAAGTGACAATTAATTTTAATAACATTTTGATGTTAACAAAATTAAATTATTAAAATATTATTTATAATTACCCTTTTAGTAATTAATTTTTAATAATAACTTTATAACATTATTATCAATTTTATATAATAATGTATATGACACACCAAATGATATAATAAAATAAAAACTTTAAATTGGTATAATATTAATCAAAATACCTTACATTAATTATAATAAATTAAAATTAATTTAATTTTACAATAGTTTATATGTTATGTATATAATGTTTTAAAATAAAATAACATTAAGTTATTAAAAATAATAAAAATAAAATAATTTTTTAATTATAAATATTTTTTATATTTATGATCTATGTTGTGTAAAATTAAGATAATATATTAAATAATTATTTTACTTATTATTTAATTAATTTGTTTTAAGTGTGATCAAATTTATATTAATTTAATATTTAATATACTCCTTAAATATTAGTAATATTATAAAATAATAGTAATGCTCAATTCATTTTAAATTTTAAAATAAATAAATGTTGTATATATTTTTTTTAATTTTTATTAAGTATCATATGTTTAAATATTTATATTTAACTTTTGTAAGTAATTTTTTTCAATTTTTTCTTCATCCTAATGTCTGACATATTCTCTCACTAAATACTTTCTTTTTATATTACTCTCTTATTTATCTCTTTTATTTTTTTAAATATTCTTTTTTGCTTCCCTCTCTTTCATCACTCCCTACTTTCTTATTTCTAACTCTTTCATTTATTTATTTTTTTATTCTCTCAATATCTTTTATGTTTCCTTTTTCTTTTTAAGAATATTAATTAACAAGATTTCAGAAATCATTAATAAATCACCATTTAATATATAATATTTTTGATAACTATCTATTTTATTGCTTATATATTTATTAAGTTTAATTTTAAATATGATAACATAATAAATGAAAATCATTTATGTTAATAACTTTGTTATAAAAAATAATAGTTTTCATAACTTTTTATTACTTTTATATAAATAAAATATTATTATTATAATACATCATGATATATTGTTTTCATGAAAATAATTACACAATTATTATTTTTTCTTTTTTATACATATGAGACTATATTAGCATTATAATAGTAGATCTAATTAGTACTTCAAAAATTAAGCTTCCTTGGATGAGAGTAGTTTTGGGATGACATCTTTAGGATTTCATAAACATTTTTTTACAGCACTGATTATTCTAAGGATTGGTAATTGATTTTAACAAAATGTTAATTTTAAAATATTAAATGATAATAAATTGTAGTTTTTAAATAATATTTTTGTAATTAATTTTTAACGAAAACTTCATAAACTGTTTATCAATTTCATGTATTAACAGGTATGACACATAATATGATATAATACAAAAATAATTTTAGTATAATTTGATATTGAAAAAAATAACTAATATAGAATATAAGAAACATGAATTGATTTTCATTTGTAATAATATATATGCATTGTGCATAAAAGCTTTTAAATATATTAGTATTACAATATAAAATAATAGAAATATTAAAAAAAATAATTAGTTTTTAAAATTTTTTATTTTCAATATTTATATTACATCATATGAAGATAACATATTCAAACTATTATAATATTTATTATTTAATTCATTTTTTAGTTTTAATTATGTAAAATAAAATATCTCAAAAATTGACAAAAACATTCCTTAAATATTAGTAATATTCCATACTAATAATAGGTCAAAAAAATTTATATTTTTTTAAAATATTATATATGATATAAATTTAATTATTATTATAATTTTAATTATCAATATTTTATTATTTTCTAATTTTTTCACTTTATTTCAAATTCTCCCAATTTCACTCACTTCTTTCTCTCAGTTATTAACATTTTATTTTTTTGTCTTTTTATTTTTTGTCTCATTACACACTTGTTGGCTTATCTCTCTAGATCCTTTATCACTTCTTTTTAATTTCTTTTTCTTTAATTTTTTTGTTTATCATCTCTATCACTTCTATGTCCTCTCTTTTCTTTTTCTCTTTAATAAATCATCTATCATTTCTCTCTATTACCATTTTTCTATTTATGTTTCTTTTATTAATTTAAGACTTACTCATTTTGAGAAAATAGTTATCTCCATCTCTTTTATTACATTTTGAGCTCATTAATTAATAACATTTAATAAATCTCTTATGTGATAGCATAATATATAATATTTTTTAGTAAATATAAATATAAATAATTTTTTTATATTTATGACATAATTTAATTTTATATTTATATGAATGATAAAATAATAGATGAAATTGTTATGTATTAGTGCCTATGTTGTAAAAATTATAGTTGATGTAGTTCTTTATTTATTTCCTATGATAAAATATTGACGTCATAATATATTATAATATATAAAAAAACCTTAAAATTTATTTAAAAATTATATGAAAATTAAAATAAAAACTTTTAAAAATTGTGTAATATTTTGAGAAAAAAAATCATGCAACTTTAATATATCATTTTACGATTTTTGTGGGGCTACACAAGCGTTATTGAAGACGATATCATTAGAATTCCAAGTTTAAGCTTGTTTAGACAAGCATAGCGTTGGGATAAGTTACCTCTTGAAAAGTCCTATTGTTGCTCTTATTTTTTCATAAGTTTAATTTTTTTAGTAAACGATAATTAATTTTGTAACATTATTATCTTTAAATAATTTGCTATTATACATGATTGTTTATAAATATATTTTGCAATTAATTTTTTAAAAATAACATTGCTATAATATTTTTAATTAAATATAATTATAAATATGACACGTAGTATGACATAGTAAAATATTAACATTAATTTTGTTTATTGTTAAGAAAAAATATTTTTATAATTATTACAAATAACAATTAATTTTTGTTTAAAATAGTATATGTCTATTGTGTGGTGAATTTTTAAAAACACAAATATTATATTATATAATATTACTTATTCGATTAATTTTTAATAATAAAAAATGATTATAAATATTCATAATTTTTTATAATATAATAAAATTAAAATTATTTTTTATAATTTAGTACTATTAAATACTATATTTGATTCTCTTATTATATTTTATAAATATTCGAGCTTTAACTATTTAGATATAATTTTTATATAAATATTTTTCTCGCTTTTTCCTCTTTCCAAAATGTCTTTAATTCTCTTTTTTTTATCTCCTATTACCATTCTCTTATTTGTGCTCTACTCTACATATCTTCTTATTTTTTAGCCTCTTTCTCTTACCACTATCTTTCTTTACTTTTTGATTTCTTTCTCTTCCATTTTTGTATTTATTCTTTCAATATTTTTTATGCTCTCTTTTTGTTTTCTTCTTTATTTAATCATCTCTCATCTCTCTTTATTGTTAAATTTTCTCTATTTTTCTCTTATTAATGCATGGCTTTCTTTCTCTAATAGAATAATTATCTTCATCTTTGTTATCACTTTTCTACTCATCAGTTATCAATATTTTAAAAATGCCTTGTGTTTCATAATCTAATTCATAATATTTATGATAAATAAATATTTTTTAATTTATTTTTGTTACTTAACTTAATTTTTAATTTGTAATAATGATAATATAATAGACGATATTCAAATGTATTATGTCAACATTATAAAAAAATAAGAGTTTGTTTGAATGTTTCATTTAAATTATATAAATAATATATTAATATTAAAATGTTGTATGATTGATGTAATAACATATAAAAGATTTTAATATATTTGCTTATTAATTTAGAAACTTTTTAAAATTTTTTGCTATTTTCAAAACAATATTCACTTAAATACGATCTTTTATCTTTTGCATGTATTTGTGACCACACCAATATTATAACACTCAATCCCACCAAAGCTCAAAAGTTAAGCATGCTTGTGTTGGACTAAAGTTGGCATGGGTCACCTCTTGAGAAATCTTTGTGGTGCACATATTTTTTCGCAGTAATCCTTTTTCTTATGAAAGACAAATAATTTTAATAAGATGCTTGAAGTGAGGTTTAGTCAAAGTGAGGTGAGTTGTAATTAATGAAAGTTTAGTTTATTACAAAATATTTTGATAAAATATCTATAGCTATTTTATTAAGTTAAACAATCATAGAAAAGTGATTTTATATTAAATTTTATTTCATTTTGATAACATATAAGGTTTTTTTATGTTGTGCAACAAAGAAATCAAAAGTAATTAAAAATGTAAATAGTTTATAAAAAAGTCATGCGTCCACCACAAGAAAAAACAAGATAAATACAACACAATATTAGCATTTTGCTAATAGACAGGTCGGCTAAAAACTCACAATAAAATGACAAACGAAACAGAGTACTACGATCTTATAATGAAATAAATGGAATGAGATACTACATCCTTAAAACAAAATAAAATGAAAAAACATTCAGTGACATAAAATCTAAATCAATACAACAAAAATCTTATGCAACATGAGACCATTAAGGTGGCACAATTATCTTAATTAAATGGATTAAATATCAAGAAAATTAACAACTTAGCTAATTTGAGAAAGAAAGAAATTTCAAGAGTTTGACGAGTGAATGACGTAGCAGTGTATGAAGACGAGGAGGGAAATGAGCGGCAAAGAGAGTTAATATTTTTTCTTAGGATCACATAGAAATTTTTATTCTTTTTTTCATAAAAAAATCTTCGATTTATATGCAATTTGAAAAAGATAAAAGAACTTACCAAACACTTTATTTAGCCATTAAAATTTTATTTTTCTTGTAATGTTTTAATTTTGAAATAAGCAAAGAAATGACTCATCAACTACTTGAAAAAGTGGCTAAAAGGCTGTTGCACAATCATCGTTCGATTGAAATGCTATGGGACCATTAGATTGCACAAATTGAGTGATCAGACGTATGCAACTGAATATGGCCTTCATAAAAATGTTTTGGTTTGGTTTATTGGACTAGAGTAGTGATCTAACAGCATGGTTCAGCTTGGCCTATGGAGGAAATACGGACCGTGTAAACACAACAAGGCACGATTAGGTGGCTGAAACAATTATTAGTTTGAAAGATAGAATGCTGTAGTTCTCATTCAATTGTAAAAACATGCCATCAGACGGTGATCCTTATTCCCGTAATTTAGAAAATCACAGTGAAGAAAAGTTTGTTTTATGAAACACACAGCTCACCTGCATTATGCGTTCCTTCTTATAAAAATTTTTGTAACAACGGTTTACTTTCCATTTATTTAATTTGATAGCAGTTTCTGTGTTTCCTTTGGTAGACACACAGCTAAAAGATATTAAGAAATGAAAGATTGTTTGTGTCTTTGACGGTTTGATAACAAATTTCTGCAATCAGATAGTGCTTCTTAATCCCACAATTCCAAAATTCTCCTTGCAAAAATTTTGTAATTTTTTGTCCCTCTTTCAGCATTATTCGTTCCACCTTATAAGTATTTTCGTAACCACACCGATTACTTTAGTCGACTTGTTGCCACTGTAAAATATCACTTAACTTAGTTGGGGGGCATTTGTTGTCTTGGCAAATTAATCGTTGGAGCAACCTATGAATAGTTTGCTTTTGTTTTGCTTGATTTATAGAGACTTTATTGATTGCTCGGTTAAAAAATGGAATGCTTTGATTTGATTATACATGCGACTATTTTCATAAGCCATTTCCAATGAACTATCACAGTTCATTGTGGCAATGGGTTTCCAATTGATACAATTTTGTTAAATTTTTGTTCTCACTTATTTCTCTTTAACACATTTTCTAACTTCTTTCTCTCTTATTATTATTTTTATATTTTTATTTTCATTCTTGATCTCTTTACATTATTGATGGCCTCTCTCTTATTTAGCATTCTCTACTTTTTCATTTTTCTCTATTTCACTCATTTATTTATTTTCTTTACATTATTTATGTTCTCTCATTTCTTTTCTTATTCAATAAATTGTCTCTCGTTTATCTCAAATGTTATTTTCCTCTCCATTTTTATTTTATCAATCAACAATTTTCTCTCTTTCAAAATAATCATCTCCAACTTTATTTTTTGTTTTCATCTAGCAATTAAAACTTTTTAAGAAATATCTCATGTTATATAGTTTAATATATTCTATAATTGACAAATATATATTTTGTTATAAATATTTATTACGTAATTTAATTTTTTAATTTATAACATAGGTAACATAATAGTAGAAAATTTCATTTAGAGTTGACTACTTTTTTGAAAATTATAGTTTATGTAATAATTTATTAATTTTACTTCAAAATAAAATTGTTATATTATAATATATTTTGAAATATACCAGGCATAATTTTATTGTAAGAGTAAAGGCTTGATAATTAAGAAACTTTTACAAATGATCTTTACCATAAAAAAAATAGTCACACATTTACGATATTTTTGCTTTTGAATTCATGCTAGAGCAAACGAGTATTTTGGCATTGGATCTCGTTAGAACTCGCATGTTAAGCATGCTTGGGTAAGAGCATTTTTTCTGGGTGTGCTTTTGAATGATACCAAGGTTGCAAATATTTTTCATAGTATTCTTTTTTGTAAATGATGATTAATTTTTATAACATTATATTTAAAAACAATGCTATAAACAATACTTCATAATTACAAAAATAATAGTTAATTTTTAAGAATAACATTATTATATCATTATAAATTTTTACAATAATAGATATAGTACATCATTTAATATAGTAAAATAAAAGCTTTAATTTTTTAAATTTTTAGAAAAACAAATTATATTGATTTGGGAAAACAACTTAGATCGATTATATTAAATTAGAATTAATTTATTTTTATAATAGCATATATATGTTGTTTATCTAATTTTTTAAATATATAAACATTAAATTCAAAAAATATTAGAGATAAAAATAAATGTTAAATTAATAGTTAATATATTTTATGAACATTTTTAATATTCTAAACTAAAAAAAAATCTAACATATTTTTATAATTTACTGTTACTAAATTTTATATAAGATTAACATGTTAAATTTATATAAATATTCTAAGTTTTGTTATATTGGATTAACTTTTACTTTATTATTTCTCTAATTTTTTTTCTCAATATTTGTCATATTCTCTAACTTATTTCTTCCTCCTATTATTAACATATTTTTTGTTTCTTTGTCATCACATCTTAATATTTATTTTTTCCTCTCTCTCTCCTCTATTGTTCCTTAATTTCTTATTTCTCTCTTCCAATTTTTAGCTTTTCTCTCTATCTCCTCTATATTTTTTCCTTTCTTCTTTATTAAATAATCTCTCATCTATCTTTGTTGTTATTTTTTGCTTTATTTCACTCTTATATAATAATTATTTCTTTCCATATTATGATTTTTTAACCATAAATTAATAATACACATTAATTATCATATATTAAACAGTTTAATATTTAACATTAATAATAATTATATATTTTATTATTTATGTTTTTTAAAAAAATTAAATTTTTATTAGAGTGATAACGTATTGAATGAAAATCTTAGGTATTAGTATCTTAAGTTCTCAAAGTAAATCTAAAAAACAATAAATCTTTATTAGATTTTTATTCTTCAATTGTTAATTATTATATACTATTAATTTGATATATTTTTATAAATTTTATTTTTTTATTATTATGATTTAACTTTAATTTAATTATTTTTGACAATTTTTTTAAATATCTCTAACATTCTCTCATCTTTTCCATCTCTTATTATCATTTTTTGTCTCTCCATTTTCTATATCCTAATATTGTTCTCGGCCTGTCTCTCCTCTATTCTGAATTTCGCCTTTCTTTCCCTTTCACTTTCCTATTTTCTCTTATTATCACCTCCATATTTTTTCTTCGTTTAATTATTGAATAATCTCTCATCTAGCTCTGTTATTTTTTCTATTCATTTCACTGAACTTTCTCTCTCTAATGGAATAATTCTTTTTTTCTTCGTTATCTTTTTATTATCAATTAATTCATAATATATATAATATCAAATATTAAAAAGTTTAATATACTATATTAATGATAATTATATATTTTATTATTTGTATTCTTCATGTAATTTAATATTTTTAATAAGAATGATAACATATTAAAAGAAAAACATACAAATTAATATCAATAATTTTATAAGAAATAGTTTATTTAATTATTTTTTATTAAAATTATATAATATGATATTGGTGCTTGATTACATTATCACATTTATGATGAGCATAATTTTTATAAAATAGTACATATACTTAATAATTTCGACAATTTTAGAAATGATTCACTATCATTATGAAAAAGACCACATAAATACGATAATGTCTTTTGCATGCATGTGCAACAAGACAAACATTAAAATAGTGGTTATAATTAGAACTCCAAAGCTAGGCTTTCTTAGGCAAGAGTATTATTTGGATCGGTTGTATCTTGAGAAGTCCTTACATTACACATATTTTTTAAAAACATTCATTTTTTAATGGGAGCAATAAATTTTATTTACATGTTGATGTTAAAAAAAATTACAAAAGAATAGTTTATAATTACCATTTTAGTAATTAACCTTTAATAATATTATTATAATTTTATTATTAATTTTATGTAAAAATAAATATGACCATCACATCATATAATAAAATAATAACTTTAGATTTTTTTAGTATTGATTAAAAGAACTTATATAAATTATGCTAAATTAGAATTAATTTATTTTTATAGCAGTATATATATTATGAATATAGTATTTTTAAATAAAGTAATATAATGTTATAAAAAATAATAAATCTAAAATTGTATCTTTAATCTTAAACAATTTTTATATTTATGATCAATTTATGTAAAATAAAGAAAATTTACTAAATTAATTATATTATTTATTATTTATTTAATTTTTTAAGTATGAGTAAATTTTTGAAAAAAATTATAATATAACTATTCTTTAAATATGTTTTAATATTATAATGTTATGATAATTATGAAATTGTTTTTTTAAAATAAATAAATGTTATATATAATAATTTATTTTAATAAATATCAAATGTTTAATTATTTAAAATTAAGTTTTATTGAATAGATTTAATTATTTTTTAGCTTTATCTTAATGTCTAACATATTTTCTTCTCTCTTTTATTATCCTTCTCTTACTTCTCTTTTTATTCTCTATATCTTCATATTGTTTTGTCTACCTACTTTATCACTCTCAACTTACTTATTTCTCCATTTCATTTATTTATTTATTCTCTTTGTCTCTTTTATGTTTTCTCTTTCCTTTCCCTCTTTGTTAAATCATTTCTTATCTATTTGTTATTTATTTTTTTCCTTATCTTTGCTCTAACAAATCTATAACAATTTCTCTTTTTTAAAGTAGTTATTTTAAGCTACATTGTCTCTTTTTGAAATCATTAATTAAAAAACTTTAAAAAATCCCCCATATAACATGTTTTAATATATAATATATTAAAAAAATATATTTTTTATTATTTATATATTTACTGAATTTAATTTTTAAATTATAAGAATTATAACTTAATAAATATAAAAATTATATATTATTATCTATCACATAAAAAAAGTTTTTATTATTTTTTTATTAATTTAATATAAATAAAATATTATTATTATAATACATTTTCGTTAATTATTTTTAAGATAGTAACTACACAAGTATGATTTTTTTTCTTTTTTCTAACATATGAGGCTACATTAGCATTATAGTAATAGATCTAATTAGAACTTTCAATTATAAGCATGCTTCGATAGGAGTGCTTTGTAGATCGGTGGCCTCTTAAGAGCATTGTTACATTATTTTTTATAGCATTTGTTTTCCTAAAATTTGATAATTGATTTTAAGGACATGTTAGTTTTAAAATTAAATGATTATAAATTATAATTTGTAAACACTTTTCTTATAATTAGTTATTAATAAAACTTTTATAAAACTTTTATCATTTTTCATAATAATATGTATGACACATCATATGATGTAATAAAATTATAATTCTAAAAAATTTAATATTTAGAAAAATAATTTATATAAAATATAATAAAATAGATATAATTTACATTGCTAATAATACATTTGTGTTGTGAATAAAGGTTTTTAAATAAATTAATATTATATATAAAATAATAAAAAATTAAAATTAAATAATTTATCTTAAATATTATTATTTTTAATATCTATTTACATCATATAAAGATAATATATTAAAATAATTAAAATATATTTTTTAATTATTTTATTTATCTTAGGTATGAAAAAACATAAAAATTCAATAAATTATCAAACAATTCTTTAAATACTTTTAATATTTTATAACAATAATAAACCTAAAAAGTTTAAAAGTTTTTATTATGAAATATTATATATGATTAACTTTTTTATTTAATTAATATTATAATTTTTATTGTTAAGGCTTTAGTTTTATTAATTTTTTTCCAGATTTTTGTCCCTTTTTTCAATATCTCTCCAATTCTCTCTTTCTTCTCTCACCCATTATCATTCTATTTTTTGTATTTTCATTTTTATCTCATTACACTCTTGTTTTCCACTCTCTATACTATCCATCTCTTCTTTGGTATTTCTCTTTCTTTAATTTTTTTATTATCTCTATCTCTTCTATGTCTCTTCTTTTTTCTCTTAGAAAAATCATCTCTCATCTCTCTGAATTGTTGGTTCTCTATTTATTTTTATTTTATTAATTTGTGACTCTCTCTTTTACAAAAAATTGTTATCTGCATCTCGATTATCACCTTTGCAACTCGTAAATTAAGAACATTTAATAGAACTCTTATGTGACAGTATAATATATAATATTTTCCATACATATACTTATTTTTTATATTTATTATATAATTTTATTTTTTACTTATAAGTATTATGACATGATAGAAAAATTATTATGTATTAGAGTCATTATTATCAAAAATTATAGTTCATATGATCTTTTCTTTATTTCCTATAATAGATATGCTTAATAATTAAAACAATTGTAGAAATGGTGTAATACCATTAGAAAAACAATCACACAAGTATGATATTTTATCTTTTATATATATGTGCGACTACCCTACCTTTATAGCACACGATATCATTAGAACTTCCAAAGTAAAGCATGTTTAGACAAGTGTAGTTTTTTGATGTGTGACCTCTAGAAATGTCCTAGTGTTGGTCTTATTTTTTCATAACTTAAATTTTTAAAAAGATTGACAATTAACTTTTATAATATTATTATTTTAAAAAATATATTATTATAATTGATAGTTTACAATTACTTTTTTCTACTAAACTTTTAAAAATAACTTTATAACTATATTATTAATAAAACATAACAATAGATATGACGAATAATATGATATAACAAAATATTAATTTAAACTTTACCATGTTATTAATTAAAAAAATTTGTTAATTATATTCGATTAGAATTTATTTATTTTTAATCATAGAAATATTATATAGAATATTTGATATTAAAATAATGTTTCATTAACAGCAAAAAATTTTGTAAATGTTTTTAATTTTCTAAAATAATAATAATTCTAAATTTTTTTATAATTTAATATTACTATGCATTACATATGATGTATTTATTTTATTTTATATATATTATAAGTTTAATTTTTTAGATATAAATTTAATTTAACTACTTTTTTCACTTTTTCTCTTTGTATCAATGTTTCTCAAAAACCTTTTCTTTTTTGCCTCTTCTATTCCTTTTATTTGAATATTTGTTAGCCCTTCTCTCACCACTATCCTTTACATTCTTATTTCTTTCTTCTTATTTTTTTTATTCCTTCAATATTTTCTTTGTCTCTTTATTATATCATCTCTCATCTCTCACCTCTTTTTATTATTATTTTTTCTTTATTTTTCTTTTGTTAATCCATGAGTTTTCTCTCTTTAAGAGAATAATTATGTTCACCTCTATTATCCCTTTTTTGCTCACCAATTATCAATATTTAAAAAATGCCTTATGTTTCATAATCTAATATATAATATTTATAATAAATATATATTTTATTAGTTATATTTATTAAGTAATTTAATTTCTTAATTGAAAGAATGAAAATATAATAAAAGAAATTCAAATATTTTAATGCCAACATTATTAAAATTAAATTTTATTTAAATTATTTATTTTTTTATAAATATTATATTAATATTACAATATAATATTAAAGAGATAATAAGCATATAAAAGATTTTAGAAGTACATTTTCTTGTTAATATAGAATCGTTTTAAAATGGTCCATTTTTCTAAAAACTGAAATTCTACAAAAAGGATTTTTATTCTTTTGCATGCACTTTTGACCACACCAGCATTATAGCTCTTCATCCCATTAAAATGCAAAAGTTAAGCATGCTTGGGTTAGACTACTTCTTGGTTGTGTCACCACATAAGAAGTCCTCATGTTGCACATATTTTTTCATAATACCCCTTGTGCTTAAGAAAGAAAATTTATTTTAATAAGATGTTTGAGGTGAGGTTCAACAAAAGTGAGGTGAATTACTATGAATTAATGTTTGACTTATCACAAACTATTTCCATAAAACATTATTAGCAACTTTTAATTAAGTTTACCAAATAAATAAAAGTTATTTTCTATAAATTTTAATTTTATTTTAGAAACATATTATGCTTTATAAAAGTCATGTAATTGAAAGATAAACTATAATTAAAAATGCAAAATATTTGTTATTAGGTGTTTCAGCTTATAAAATAAACCTATGTCTAGCCCAAGAAAAAACTAGGGAAACAGAATTCAGTATAAGCATTTCACCAATAAACAGGTTGGTTATGCACTTTCAAAAAAGTGACAAACGAGTTATACTACTACGATCTTATAATGAAAGAGATGAAATAAGCTATTATATGCTTCCAGCAAAATAAAATGGAAAAACAAGAAAAACATTTAGTGAAATAAAATAAATATAAATACAAAAAAATATTATGCTTAATAAAACCATTAAAGAGGAACAAGTATCTAAATTAAATAAATTAAATATCAAGAAAATAAATAAATTTTCTTATTTGGGAATGAAATGTATTTCAGGAGTTTCATGAGTAAATGACATTGCAGCCTATGAAAACAAAAAGAGAAACTAGTGGCTAATGGATTAAATTTTTTTTCTTTGGATGACATAAAAATTTTTATTCTTATTTTTGTAGGACAATCTTCTATTAATATGCAATTTGTAGAAGCTAAAAATACTTACCAACCTAATTTTTCCATTAGTTTTTTAGTCTTTATAATATTTTTGTTAGGAAATAAAAAAAATAACTCACAAACGGCTCAAAGAAATGTCTAGAAAAGCTGTTATGCAGTTGCCACTCGATCAGAATGCTCTGAGACTATTAGATCGTGAAAGTTAAGCGATCAAATTTGTGCAATCAAATTTTTTCCTTTATAAAAATAAAAATAGTCTTGTCTGTTAGATCACAATTGCAATCTAATGGTGGGCCTTAACTCGGCCTATGGAAGAATAATGGATCGTGAGATTGCAACAAGACTTAATCAGACGATTGAAAAAATTAGTAGTTTCAAAGATAAAATACTATGATGATTGTTTGATCAACAAAATGAGCCTTCGGATGGTGCACCTTATTCAGAAATTCACTGTACAAAAAGTTTTGAGTGTGTTGTGTAATATAAGCCCAGCATGTTTTATCCCTTATATGTATTTCTGTAACCCCACTACATGTCTGATTAATTTAATTTGCTAGTTGTTGCCATGTTGCCTTTTGTGATCGCACGACTGCAAAAATTGTAAAATTGAAAGATGAAGTGCGGCATCGTTTGATTGAAAATCTGCACAATCACATAGTGCTTCTTAATACAACAATTCCAAAATTCACCTTGAAAAGTTTTTGGCATTTTGTCCCTCATTCGACATTGTTTGTTTCTTCTTCTAGGTATTTTTGAACCACTCCGATTAATTTGTCGGCTCGCTCTTGCTATAACTGTCTAATTACTTTAGAACGCTAGCATTTTCTATGTACGCAACTACTTTCACAACTAATTTCCTATGAACCATCTATATTCATTATGGCAATGGGTTTTTAGTTGGTAAATGTTTATTAAATTTTTTTATCATTTATTATTAAGTTTTTTTGTCATCATTCACGATCTCCTTAAATTATTCGTGACCTCTCCCACCTCTTTATCATTATCTACATCCTTTTTTCTTTATGTCACTCATTTATTTATTGTTTTGATCTTTTTTATGTTGTCTTTTTTCTTTTTCATTAAATTGTCTCTCACCTACCACAGTTGTGTTATTCTTCTTTATTTTAATTTTATCAAAACATGATTTTATCTCTGATGTTATAATCATTTCTGACTATTATTTTTGTTTGAGCAAGGCAATTAACAAAAAAAATTTTATATGCTTGATAATTTTGAAAATTTTAGAAATAGTTCATTACCTTACCAAAAATAATCATACAATTATTATATTTTTTTATTACTTATTCCACGATAGGGCATTTTAGCATTTATTGGAACCATTGTTGGACATATTTTTATAACATTCTTTTTTTAATAAATATGATTATTTTTATAACATTGTAATGTGAAAAAATTATATATAATGATAATTAATAATTATAACTGCAATAATTAATTTTTTAAGAATAACTTTATAAAATTATTATTAATTTTATAAAATAATAAATATAAAACATCATTTCAAATAATTAAAAAATAAATTTAATTTTATTAACTATTTAGCAAAATAACATATTAGATTAAAATAAATCAGAATTAATTTATTTTTATAATCACATATATATGTTGTCTATTAAATTTTCTTAATTATAGAAATATTATATAATGCAATATTAGAGATAAAAAAAATAATATTAATTTAATATTTGAAATTTTTTTGAATATTTTTAAGATTCTATAAAGATAATAAATGTTAAATATTTTATATTCTATTATTATTAAATATTAAAAAAAATTTAAAAAAATTATTTTTCTAAAAATTTGAAGTATAATTAATAAGATTTAATTTTAATTAATTATTTCTCTCATTGTTTTTCTCAATAACTATGATTTTCTCTCACATTTTTCTCTCTCCTTTAATTATTCCCGTTTTTTCTCTCCAAGATCTATATCTTAATATTTTTTTTGGCCTCCCTCTATCCTTTATTATTCCATAATTTCTTATTTCTCTCCCTTAACATTTTTTTCTCTCTATCTACTCTATAATTTTTTTTTCTTAATTTTTAAACAATCTCTCATCTATCTTTGTTATTATTTTTCTCTTTATTTCACTTTTATTAATATGTAGCTTTCTCTCTCTTATGGAATAATTATATATCTAATGTGACATAGTTTAATATATGACATTAATAATAGTTACATTTCTTATTATTTATAATTTTTACATAATTAAATTTTTTTAAAAGATTGATAATACATTGAAAGAAAATCTTAGATATACATATCATGATTTTCTAAAGTTATTATTCATGTAATTATTTTTTATTAACTTTATATAATAAAATATTAATATTATAATAAATTACTATATATTTTTTAAGTATTTTTTAAAATTATATATATAATTGATAATTTATATTATTTTTGAAATGATTCATGATGATTAAGGAAACAATTACATAACTACAATGACATCTTTGCGTGCTTGTGCGACCACACACAATGTATAGCAGTGGATCTAATTATAACAACAAAGCTAAGCATTCTCTCTTATGAAATGATTCATAAATCGTCATGTTGTACATAATTTTTTAATGCATTTACCTTTTAACGAGTGATAGTTAATTTTAATAATATGTTTATGATAAAAAATTAAATTACTAAAAATATTTTTCATTATTACCATTTGAGTAATTAATATGTAATAAGGATTTAATAACATTATTAATAATTTCATAATATAATGAGTATGATACATCACATGATATAATAAAATATTAACTTCAAATTTGTTAAATACTAAGTAATATAAATTATATTAATTATAATAGTGCATATACTATTATGTATATATAGTTTTGAATAATTTATATTACGTTTTAAAAACAAAAATTTCAATTAATTTTTTAATATTAAATATTTGTTATATTTATGATCGATGTTATGCAAAATAAAGATAATGTATTAGAATAATTATATTATTTATTATTTAGTTAATGTTTAAGTAAGAATATATTTATATTAAATAAATAATATAAATATTATTTAAAATTTTGTAGTATTATAAAATAATAATAAACAAGATATAGCTTTATAATTTAAAATGAATAAATATTATATATAATTATTTTTTTATTTTTAATAATTATTATGATTTTATTTTTTTAAAACTAACTTTTATTAAATATTTTTTATTCTAACATATTCTACCACTTTTTTACATTTGTTATCATTTTCTTATTTATATTTTTATACTTTGTATCCTTATATTCTTTTCTGTCTCCCGCATTTATTAATCTCTACTATCTTGTTTCTTACTCTTTCATTTGTTTATTTATTCTATTTATCTCTTTTATGTTCCCTTTTTTTCATCTTCATTAAATCATCTTTCAACTCTCTATTTTTATTTTTCTCTTTATCTTCCTCTAATAAATCTACAACATCTTTTCCTTTAAAATAATTATTTCTATGCATATTTTCTCTTTTTAAAACATTAATTAATAAAATTTAAGAAATTTCTAATATATCAAGTTTTAAAGCATAATATATATGTAAAAGATATATTTTTATTATTATAAGACATAATGATTCATTATTTTCAAGATACTAATCACACAACTATAATTTATTTTCTTTTATATACATGTAAGGCCACATTAGCACTATAGCACTACATCTAATTAGTACTTCCAATGTTAAGCTTGCATTGATGAGATTTTCATAGGATGGCTGACATCTTGAAAGCATAGTTACATATTATTTCATATCATTCGTTTTTCTAAATATTGATAATTGATTTCAAAAATATGTTAATTTCAAAAAATAAATGATTGTAAATTATAGCTTATAAACGTTATTTTTCTAATTAATTATTATCAAAAAAGTTTGTAAAGTTTTATTAATTTCATTTAATAATAAGTATGACACGTCATAGGATATAATAAAATAATAATTTTAATTTAATTTAATATTGAAAAAATAAATTATATAAAGCATAAGAATTTGATATTAATTTATATTTACAATAGTATATATATATATATATATATATATATATATATATATATATATATATATATATATATATATATATATATATATATATATATATATATATATTATGTGTAAAAGTATTTGAATATATTAATATTATTTTATAAAATAATAAAAATATAAAATAAATTATTTTTGTTAGATATTATATATTTTTAATATCTAAATTACATCATATTGAGATAATATATTTAAATAATTAGTCTTTATTATTAAAATAATTGTTTATTTTAAATATAAAAAAAGTAAAAATGAAATAAATTACCAAAATATTCTTTAATTATTTGTAACAATACATAATAATAATAAAAGTAAAAAAGTTTGTAGATTTTTTATCTTTAAATATTATATATGATAAAATTCTAATATTTAATAAATTTTATAATTTTAATTACTAAGGCATTATTTTTATTTAATCTTTTACTAAATTGTTTTTCTCTAATTCAATGTCCCTCAAATTCTCTCACTTTTCTCTTATCAATTATAATTATATTATTTTTATTTTCATTTTTTATTTGATTTCACTCGTATTGTACTGTCTGTCTACTATCAATCTCAATTTTGTCTTTTCTCTTTCCTTAGTTTTTTATTTATTATCTCTATCTTTTATATGTTCTCTCTTTTCTTTTTCTCTTTAACAAATCATCTCTCATCTCTCTCTATTACTTTTTATTTCTTTATTTTTCTTTTATTAATTTGTGGCTTTTTATCATTAAGAAAATAGTTATCTCCATCTCTATTATCATCTTTTTTTCTTATACATTAATAATATTTAAGAGATCTCTTGTGTGATAATATAATATATAAAAGTTTTTATAAACATATGATATTTTTAAGATTATTACCTAACTTAATTTTGTATTTATAAGCATGATAATATAATGGAAGAAATCATTATGTATTGGTGTCAATGTTATCAAAAAACATAGTTCATGTAATTGTTTATTTATTTTATATAAAGAAATATTGATAATATCATGTAGTATAATATATATATATAAAGTATAAACTATATTTAAGAGTTTATATGCTTAATTATTTAAAAAGTTAAAAATTCATGTTATACTTCCAAAAAAATTAACATAGCTTTGATAATTTATCTTTTGCATGTATGTGTTATCACACTAACA
>JAIUJO010000363.1:158125-228111 GCA_023846275.1 Vanilla planifolia
TTTAAATATTTTTCTTATTTTTTCACTTTATCTCTATGTCTCTAAAATTCTCTTCCTTTTTTTTCTCTCCCATTACCACTCCTTTGTTTGTCTCTTTATCCTCTATATCTAAATATCTTTTTACCCTGTCTATCCCCACTATCTTTCTTTACATTCTCATTTCTTTCTCTTTTTAATTCTTTATTTATTCTTTCAATCTGTTCTATATTCTCTTTTCTTTTCCATTTTATTCAATCATCTCATCTCTTTTTATTATTTTTTATCTCTTTTCTCTAATCAATTCGTGACTTTCGCTCTCTTTAAGAGAATAATTGTCTTCATCTTAATTATCTCGTTTTCTACTCATCAATTATCAATATTTGAAAATTGCCTTGTGTAACACAATCTAAAATATAATAATTATGATTGATATACATTTTATTATTTATATTTATTAAGAAATTTATTTTTACTTGCACGAATGATAATATAATAGAAGAAATTCGTGTGTATTAATGCCAACGTTATAAAAGTTAATGGTTTATTTAAATTTTTATTCATTTTTACTACATAGTATAACAATATTACAATATAATATGATAGACATAATAAACATATAAAAAAGTTTAGATGTACATTTACTTGTTAGTTTAGAATCTTTTTAAAATGGTCCGCAATTTTCAAAACAATAATCGAGCAGCCAAGATTTTTTGTCATTTGCATGTGTTTTTTTACCACACTAGTATTATAGCCCTCGATCCCTTTAAAACTCAATGATAAACATGCTTGGGTTAGAGTACTATTGGGGTGGCTCAGCACTCGAGAAGTCCTCATCTTACCCATATTTTTCATAGCACTCTTTTTCCACATTGAAGGTAATTTATTTTAATATCATGTTTGTGGCGAGGCTCAGCAAGAGTGAGATGAATTTTTATTAATAACAATTTATGGAAATTTTTACTAAAGATTAACAAATATATAAAAGTGATTTTGAATAATTGTCCATTTCAATTTAAAAACATATTAAGTTGTATAAAAGTTGTAAAAAGAATCAATTGTATTTAAAAATGATGGTGATTGATTTTTATGTGGTTTGGCTTATAAAACAAGCACACATCTAGCTTAAGAAAAAAATCAGGCCAACATTACACAATATAAGCATTTTGCCAATAAAAGGGTTAAGTAAGCACTCACAAACAAAGAGACAAATGACACACACTACTATGATATTGTAATGAAATAAATGAAATAGGATATTACATACTTAAAACAAAATAAAATGGAAAAAAAGAAAGACATTCAATGACATATAATCTAAATCGATATAACAAAAATCTTATGCTTCATGAAATGATTAAACAGACACAAGTATCTTAATTAAATGAATTTAATATCAAGAAAATAAATAATTTAGTTTATTTCAGAAAGAAATGAATTTCAAATGTTTGACGAGTGAATGACGTAGCAGTGTATGAAAACAATGAAGGAAATGAATGGCTAACAACTTTAATTTTTTTCTTAGGATCACATAAAAATTTTTATTCTAATTTTTTTTAAAAAAATCATCTATTTATATGCAATATGCAAAAGCTAAAAGCACTTTGCAAATACATAATTTAGTTGTTAGATTTTTGGTAGTTCATGTAATATTTTATGTATGAAGTAAACAAACAAAAAAGTCACCAATTGCTTGAAAAAATAACTAAAAGTCATTCCACTATCACCATTAGACCGAAATGCTCTGGAATCATTAGATAATAAAAATTGAGCGATAGATGCATGCAATCAAATCTGTGCCTTTGTAAAATTGAAATTGGTCAGGTCCGTGAGATCACAATCACGATCTGATGGTAGGAGTTAACTTGGCCTGTAGAAGAAATACGGATCATGCAATCGCAACAAGGTGCAATTATACGACTGAATGAATTAGCAGCTTGAAAGATAAAATCCTATAATTATTGTTCCATCACAAACATGCACCATCGAATGGTGCACCTCATACCCACAATTTAGAAGTGCACCTTGTAGAAAAGTTTGAGTTTTTTGTCCAACTTCAGCACAGAATTGTTCGTCTCTTGTTAAATGTATTTTTGTTGCCCCGACACATGTCTAATCGATTTAATTTGCTTGTTAGTTCCATGTTGCCTTTGCCGATCACGTGGCTACAAGAATTTGCAGATTGAAACATGGTGTGAAGCATTGGTCATGCGATCTTGAATTTCCACGATCAGATGGTAGTTCTTTATAACACAATTCAAAAATTTTCCTTACATAAATTTTGGCATTTTTGTCCCTTATTTGGCATTGTTTGTTTCTCTTCATATGTATTTTTGTAACCACTCTGATTAATTTAGTCGATTAGCTACCATTGTAAAGGTCCTTTTACTTAGTTGGCTACCATTTGCTATGTTGGCGAATTTATCATCGGAGTAACAACTGGGCAATTTCCTTTTATATAGGTTGATTTACAAACCCCTTATCAACTGCTCGATTAAAAATTGGAATGTTTTGATTTGATTATGTAGGCTACTATTTTCAAAAGTAATTCCAAATGAATTGTCTTGGGTCATTGTGGCAAATAGTTTTCGATTTATAAATGTTAGTTAAATTTTTTTCTCACTTATTTCAGTTTAACACATTCTTTCACTTCCTTCTCTTTTATTATTCGTTTTTATTTTCTTTTTCATTCTTGATCACCTTATGCTATTCATGGCTTCCCTATCCTTGTGTACTTTCTCTTTTTTCTCTATTTTATTTATTAATTTATTCATTTTATCTAATTTATGTTCCTTGTTTTATTTTTTTCTTCATAAAATCATCTCTCATCTGTCTCGATATTAATTTTCTCTCTATTTTGATTTTATCATTCTATGATTTTCTCTCTCTTATAAATAGTCATCTTTAAATCTACTATCTTTGTTTTTGCCCGTCAGTTAATAATATTTATGAAATATCTTTTGTTGTACAGTTTAATATATAATATTTTTAACAATTATATGTTATATCAGAAATATTTATTATGTAATTAATTTTTAAATTTATGAGAAAAGTGACATAATAGAAGAAACTTTCATTTAGAGTTGACTAATTTTTTAAAATTCTAGTGTATGTAAATAAGACCTTTATATTGTAATATATTATAACAAGTAGCATGCATAAATTTTATGGCAAGTAACATTTTTATATTCTGCTATTATTAAATATTATGAAAAATTAGCGAGTTTTATTTTAATAAATATTATAAGTTTTATTATTAAGATTTAAATTTTTTTAATTATTTCTCTTATTAATTTTTTTCATATCTATGATATTCTCTCATTTTTTTCTCTTCTATTATCATTTCATTTTCTATCTTCAAAATCTATATCCTAATATTCTTGTTGGCCTCTCTCTCCTCTATTCCTTTTTAGCCCTTCCAATTTTTTTATCTCTATCTCCTCAAGTGTTTTCTTCTTTTCTTTATTAAATAATTTCTCATTCATCTATATTTTATTTTTCTCTTTATTTTGCTCTATTATACATAACTTTTTTCTTTGTTATGTAAAAATTATTTCTTTCTCCATTGTCATTTTTTCTATCCATAAATTAATAGTTATATGAATTATCACATTGAATTTTTAAATTTGTAACATTAATAATAATTATATATTTTATTATTTATATTATTTATGTAATTTAATTTTTAATAAGAATAATAATGTGCATATAGAAATTCTTAAATATTAATATCTTCAATTTTTAAAGTAATAGTATGTGTAACTATTTTTTAATAATTTTATATAATAAAATATTTTTATTAGAATATATTATCACACACATGCTTAAAATTATTTTTTTAAAATAGGACATATACTTGAAAATTTAGTCTTTTTTAGAAATGATTCATTATCATCAAGACAACAATCACATAACTACAATAACATCTTTTGCATCCATGTGTGGAACACAAACTTTATAGCAATGGATCTAATTAGAAGTCTAAAGTTAAGAATTCTTACGAAAGAGTACTATTGGGATAGGTGGCCCCTTCAAAAGTTGCCATGTTGATTGTACTTTTAGAAAGCATTCATTTTGTAATTTGTGACAATTAATTTTAATAATATGATGATGTTAAAAATTAAATTTTTAAAAAATCATTTATAATTAAAGCAAAACATTTAAAGTGTTAATACAAATTGGAGGCAGATGTTGCTTTCCCATGTTACTAAGGAGATTGAGTGTTTTGTCTTTGATCATCAAATGATTTACGAATCAAAATATCTTTTAAATTTTATCAAAAATATAGAAAATCAATTATTTAAAAATATTTAAATTTTAAGAACTTCTCATGATTAGTCGAGTGATTTTTTTAAACTTGGGTGGACCTCTTCTAAGGTTATTATGAATTATCAAAGTGAATAAGCATAAATAATAGCTATAAATAATTATTTTAATATTAATTAAACATTTAATAAATCTAAAATATCTTTTAAAGCATGTTATACCAAAATCAAAATCATTTATGGGTTACACGACAAAAGAATTAGAGCAAAATAGTAGTATGATCAAATCAAAATGAAATATTTGAAGAATTAAGAAAAATTATTTGAGAAAGTTGCATTGCATAATAATAATGATGTTGAGTGTTACATTTTTTATTATTAAATTAGGTATGAATCAAAATTTCTTCTTAAACATATAAAAATCATATGTGATAAAATATTTAAAAAATTAAAAAATTAATCTAATAAAGCTCTTTAAGATGAGTTTCGTAATGCTTGTTTCATCTTGATCAAATGTCATTTCTAAATAGTGCAATAAAATGAAAAAAATTGGCCAAAACAACAATAAATTATGATCTTTATTCAATATATACGTATATAATAAGGAAGGAAAATGATAAATCGAAATAATGTACTATAACTAAATCAAAATTATGTGAAGGTCACATAAAAAAAGAAAGTGAGTTTCACAGTTATATAGGCAATTAAACACTACTTTATTTCGAAAAATGAGATAAACTATGAAGGAATATTATCCTCCAAGATAATAAAAAATTGAATTGTAATAAACTCAAAAGAAAAAAAATTAGATATGACTAAAATTGTCAAGTAAAGTGCTTCAAAACCCAATAAACAATATTTAGAAATAGTAATTTCAATTTCAAATTATATAGACAACATGCTAAAAGTCCAATGACCTTTGTTTCATGTTGATAAGATTTTGTCTAAAATGAACATGAATTACCAAAACTAAGTAAATGTTAAAATAATAAATTAATTTTTAATATTAAGTATATTTATTTTTTTGATCTTAAATGTGATAAATTTAAAAAATATAATATTACGTAAACAAAGTTTGGCAAAATGTTACACATGTACACATAGAATAAGGTCATAATATAAACAAATTAAATGCAAAACATTTCAACAATTAAAATAAATTATCTGGAAAACATACATTTAGAGTTACTAAGAACATTGACTATAACATCATTGATAATTAAATAAGCTTGAATCAAAGAAACACATAAAGCAGGCAAAAAAAAAAAATAATTAAATTTTTAAACATATAAAAATTATTATCTATTCAACAAAGCTTGTTCGCCCAAGTCTAGTAATGTTTTTTCATCTTGAACAGACCTTAGTTGGAATAACAACAAATTAATAAATTAAATAAGTTTAAAGAATAAAAAAATATTATAATATGTTATATCTATATCTTAAAGCCTATGTCAAAAAAATTAAAAAAATAAATTAATGAGCTCAGCATAAAGCAAATGTCACACAGAATAGAATTTGAGTATCATGGGAATATGAACAAAACAAATTGAAACTTTTGAAGAATTAAAATGATATGCATGGAAAAATTAAATTCCAAGTTGTTTAAAAGATTGATATATCATTCTTAATCATTTAGGTTAATGACAAATCAAAAAGATTAAAAAGTTAAAAATATAAAAGTATATTTTTAATTGAAAGAGCTCATCAAGAATAGTGAAATAACATTTGCTACATCTTAATTAGACCTTTTTTTTGAATTACCAATTAAACAACAATAAAGAATACTAAATAATTATTTTAATGTTAAGAGAAAAAAAGTGAAAGCTAAATGAGATAAATTATGGTAATGTAATATATTGAAGTAAAAAAATGAAAATATCACATGATAGAAGATTTAGAAGTACAAAGTAATATAGTGAAATGAAAACGAAAAAGGTAAATTACTAAGATAAATTATGCTAAAAAGTTGCTTTCCATGACATTAAAAATACTAACATAATAACTCAATGAACCAATCAAGTATGAGTCGAAATATCTCATAAAATGTGTGGACAAAAAGAAAAAAATAATATTTAAAAATATAAAAATTAATACTTAATGTGTGGAGCACATTGGGTTGAGTCCAATAACATCGTTTTCAACTGGAATGAACTTTGTTTTGAATTATTTTGAAATGCCAATCAAAATAAGAATAAATAGAAATAATTTTTTTGTAATTAGTAAAAATTTAATAAAGTTAACATGTGATAAATTGAACTAATGTAATATGGCGAAATTAAGACAATATAAATAAAGTAATGTAATATATCAAAATCAAAACAAAATAAATATCGCATGATAAATGAATTAGAATTTCATATTAATATAGCCAAATAAAAAAAAATTAAGAAATGACACAAATTACATGGGAATGTTACATCGCATGATAAAAAGGAGATTGAGTATAAAATCATTGATGATTAAATCATAAATAAATAAAAATTTCATAGTAATATAATCGAATCAAACAAAACAAATTTAAAGAAATTATATAAATTACATATGAAAGTTACATTACATGATAATAATGAGATTGAGCATAAAATCATTAATGAATAAATCATAAATAAATCAAAATTACTAAAAATACTTGTGAAAAACTGTAGAAAATAAAGTATTGTGAATTATAAAATTAAACTTTTAATTGGATGAATGAGTTCAACGAAGTTTGTTCTATCATGATTGAACATCATTTCGAATTACTAAAAATTTAAAAATACAAAAAATCATGGATCATAATAAATTATTATTTAAAAACTAAGAAAATATATAACAAATTTAAAATAAGATTAATTGAAGTAAAAATAATATAGCTTCACTAAAATGGTCGTCACATGAGAGGAGAACAAGGGTTTCCTACAAATATAAGAAAATCAATGTAAAAACAATTGGGTTTAACATTCTTGATCATAATTTGGTACAAATCAAAATATAACATAAAACATTTAAAAACACTATAGAATAAAATTATTTAGAATATAAAAATAAATATTTAACTAGATAGATCGCATAAGGAGGAGTTCAAGAATTGTTTTTATCTCATCAAGTCTCATTTGGAACTAGATATTCAAAAAATATATATAGCGAATATGGAACTAGATAAAGTAATTAAATATAATATAACCACAAAAAAATTTCAAGATGGCATGTTAGAAATTTATATTTTCATTGTAAATATTTTTAATTCAAACCAAAAACTTTTAAAATATAATAAGTTGTATAGGAAAGATACATTCCATGAACACTAAGAAGATAAAGTGTAGTATTCTTGATTAGCATATCATGTACAACTTGAAATGGCTGGTAAGGGATGCAAAAACACTAGAAAATAAAATATTTAATAACATAAAAATGACACTTAATGCAATAGAGCTTGTTCAGACGAGTTAAACAAAATTTGTTTCATCTAAACATGACCTCATTTAAAATAACTATTAATTTAAAAAATTAAGCAATAACAAATAAAAGAAAGTTATTAATTGAATATGAGGTAAATATATACTAAAGGTAAAATTTTATAAATTAATACAATGTGATGTAGCAAAAAAAATGTCATGTGATGGTCACATGTGTGGTGATGTATGGTTACATAGTAACATAACGAAATTATAGCAAAACATTCCAATAAATAAAATAAAGTGTATGAGAAAATGCTTTAGAAGATACTAAGAAGATTGAGATTAACAATGTTGATCATAAAGTTATATAGAATCCAAATGTCTCATTTGTAGTGCTAAAATTTCAAAAAATAAAATATTTAGAAATATTGAAATGGAAATTTCATTTGGTGGAAGTCATTGAGATGGGTGCGAATAATATTATATATTTCAATTGATTCTTAGCTAGATTTTTTGAATTATCATGGTAAATCAGCATAAATAATAGTAATGTTCTTTAACATTACATAAATGTATATTAAAGCTTGAATAAGATAAATTGAAGTAATTTAACTAACAAAATAAAAATGTTATAAATTCCTCATGAGAGGAGAATTAGAGTTTATAGTAATTTATCTAAATAAAAGGAAATAGTTCAAAAAATAAGAAGCAGTAAACAACAAAGTTTCATTCCACATTGTATTAAGACTAGTCGTAATATCCCTGATCATCAAATTAGGTACGAACCAAAATTACTTACAAAGTGTACCAAAAAAAGAAAATATAATATTTATAAATATAAAAAAGTATATTTAATTGGATAGTGCTTTTTGTGATGAGTCCAACGATATTCTATTATGTTGGTGAGACCTCATTTGGAATTACTATGAAAAAAGTGTAAATAAGTAAAAATCATAGCAAGTTTTTTTTATAAGGAAATATATATATATTAAAGATAAAAAAAGATGAATGGAAGCTGTGTAATATAGTAAAATCAAAACAATTTAAAGGTAACATTATTAGAGAATAGGAATTACAAAACATTATACCAGAAGGAAAATGAAAATACTAAATAAAGGAGATAAATTGTATATAAATGTTGCATTCCAAGATACTGAGATGTTTAACTGTGACGTCCTTAATTAATCAATTAGCTGAATAAAAAGAATCTCATAGTAACAAAATACTGGAGAGTAAAATATTTATAAATATTAAAATAAATATTTATTTAGATTAATTTCATCAAGACAGCTTAAAAGATGTTTGTTTCATCTCAATCAGACCGTGTCTAGATTTTCTATTAATTGATAATTAAATGACCATAAATAACAATAAATTATGTTTTTTAATTATAACTAAATAAAAGAAATGTAGTTGTCACATGAATCGATATTTAGAGTTACAAAGTAATATATCCATGTAAAAGTAAAATATTTGAAGCAATAATACAAATTATAAATGAAAAGTTGCAGTTAAAGATGACAAGGGGATTAAATAGAACTTACTTGACCAAGATATGATGTATGAATCAAAATGACTCAAAAAGTATGCAAAAACTTTAGAAATAAAATATCTAAAAATATATAAATAGATATTTAAGCTTATAAACATTTTTTTATGAGTCTAATGAGTTTTATTCTCTTGAGTGAACCTCGTTTGGAATTACCATGAAACTATCAAAGTAAATATGTATTAAGCATAATAAATCATTATTTTTAGCATTAAGTAACAATTTATCAATTCTAAAATATCTTGTAAAGTAAGCAATAACAAAATCAAAGTAATGTAAAGATTACATGATAGTGAGTGAGAGTTTTGTAATATTATAACAAAATGAAAAAAACAAATTTGAAAAAAACAAAGAAATTATTATGGAATATTTTATTCCTTAATATTAAGGAGATTGAGTGTAATATCTTTAATCATTACATCAAATATGAATCAAAATATGTCACAGAACATTTTAATAATATAGATATAAAAGTATTTTAAAAAATATAAAAGTTAACATTCAATGAGATAAAGCTCATCAAGATGAGTACCATAGCAATTATTTCATGTCAATAAAAACATATTTGGAATTTTTATCAAAAAATATAATCAAGCACAAATATTGTTAAATTATTATTTTAACAATTGTGAAATTTACAATAAAATTTTAAAGAGATAAATAAAAATAATATAATATAACTAAATCATATTAATGCAAAGATCACATGAGAACATAATTAGAATTTCATAATAACAATTAGAAATAAGTCTATGTGTTGATTCCTTTTTTTAGGAAAATTTTGTTGTTGTGAGAGAGATGTTAATAGGGTGCTCAAGTGCAACAACATAAACCATCAAATTATATACAAATAAAAATATCTTATAAACTATTCCAACACACTATAAAAAAGATTTAGAAATATTGAAATGAATATTAAATTAGATAAAGCTTATTGAAACAAGTCTAACAACATTTCTTTCATCTTGATTAAATATTGTTTGATGTTTCAATGAATTATCAAATTAGTTTAGCATAAAAAACAATAATTTTTTAGTACAAATAGTAAATAATTTAATTATTTAATGAGACAAACCTAAAAGTTTCAATATTACCATATGAAAGAAATGTAATGGTCATATGATAATAGATTTGTTGTAAAATATTAACACAACCAGCCCAAAGATAAATGTCTAAACAAGTTAGAAAATGTTCATAGGAAAGTTGCATTTGGAGATAACAATGAGGTTTAGTGTAACATTGTTGATTGTAAGAAAATGTTAAGATTAAAAAAAACTTGTAAAAAATGCCAAACTTCTAAAAATAAGTTCTTAAATTTCAACAAATGAAATTGAATTGAATTGTGTGTATATATATATATATATATATATATATATATATATATATATATCTTAAAGTCAGAATGAGATAAATTTAAATAATATAATCTAACCAAGTAAAAGAAACGAATTGGCCACATCTTAGGTGAATTTTAGTTTCATAATAAAAAGATCATGTCAAAGTGGAAGCTTTAATGAAATGAGGTGATATTTATGGTAAAGTTTCATTTCAAGATATTATCGATTTTTTGTATAACAATCTCGACGACTTACATCAAAATCAAGGTAAAACACCTTTTAAAGCATGCAATGAAAAAAATGATGAAATATTTAAAAATAAAAAAAATAAATATTTAAATTTATAGAACAAGATTAGACTAGTGCAACGATGTTTGTTTCATATTTATCGATATTGTTTTGGAATTTTTACAGTAAATAAGAATAAATAAAACTAAAGAATTATTTTAAGTGTAATGGCAATATAACCAAATGAAAGAACAATATTTTAATTGAAAGAAATATTGAGAGAATTTCTTTCAAAAGTTCCATGGAGATTAATTTTAACATTATAGATCATCAATCTTGTTGAAACTAAAACAGTTTAAGAATTAAGATACATTTTTTGAGAAAGTTTCTTTGGGAAATGCTACTATGTTGAAGGGTGCGTTCTTGGTAATCAAATCTTATGGTATAAGATATTAGTGGCAACATGTGGAAAAAATCATTAAAAATATATAAAAAAATAAATATTTAATTCAATAGAGCTCATTAAGGCAAGTCCAATTGTGATTGTTTTCTTAATCAAACCACGTTTGGAATTTTTTGTGAATTATCATTATAAATATACAAAATAATTATTGTTTTATTTTTTAGTTAAATTGATATTAAAGCACAAATGAAATAAATTTAAATAATATAATATTCCTTATTCAAAGACATTTGTAGAACACATGAAAAGAGTTATGTGGGAAATGTACTTTTTAAGGTTCTAGTGAGATTGAGAATAACGTCCTCAAATATTATATGACATAAGAATAAAAATTAATTGTAAATCACGCTAGAATACTTGAGAAAAAACATTTAAAAAATAAAAAGAATGTTTAATTAGATAAAGTTCATCGAGACTAATCTAACAACTTTACTTTCATCTCAAAAGGATTTCGATTGTAATTATTGCAACTTAATTATAAAAATTAAATTAAATAATTATTTATGTGTTAATTTAATACATAATATTCTTTGGAATGATAAAACGTGAAGTAATGCAAGGAAAAATATAAGACAAATAAATATTATATTAGAGGAGATTTATAATTACATAATAATATAGACAAATATTGTGAGAAAATTTAAATAATCTATAAAGGTTTTTACAAAAGATGTATTACACGATATTAAGGCTATCAACGGTAACATCCTCAATCATAAAATCAGGTACTAACAAAAATATCATGTAAAGCATGCAATAGTCCTAAAAAAAATTTCAAAACATAAAAAAGATTTCGTAATTTCAAATATTTCATTATGATGAGAAAGATGAAATTTAATTCATGTTAATATAATAAAATCAAAGAAAACATATTAAAGAAATAAGAAAAATTATGTGAGAAATTTGCATTACAAGATAATTAAATTGAGGTGGCATCTTCAATCATCAAAATAAATATGAAAAAAATGTTTTTCAAGGCACACAAAAAAACTAAAAAGTATATTTTAAAAATAACGCAAATATTTCTTTTCATGAGATAGTTAAGGGTATTGACTTTTATTTTTTCTCGATCTATCATCATTTATAATTATTACACATTATCAAATTAAATAAGAAAAGATTCATAACATATTATACATTTGATGTTAAGCTATTATATATTAGTGCCAAAATGAGATATAGTAAAGAAATGTAATATAAGAAAATTAAAGCCATGCATAGGTCTCATGTGTACACATTTAAAGTTTCTTAGTAATATAACGAATTCAAAAAAAAGTTTTGATAAATGAGGTAACTTGTCTTGAAACATTACATTTTTAGATATTTGAGAGATTGAGTGCGCCAAGACCATCCAAAAAAATATTAAAAATAGCCAAAAAAAATTTTAGTTTGATTGAGCTCATCAATATGAGTCCAACAACTTTTGTTTCATCTAAACAAATTGTTGTTTAGAATCAATGTTAATTATAGAATTAAATAACTATGAATAACAATGCTTATTTTTTTTTAATATTATCTAAATATGTATTAAAGTTGTAATGAGATAAATTTAAGTAATGAAATTCTCTAAAAATAAAATAAATGTATAGGTCACAGAATAAGATATTTAGAATAAAAACTAATTTTACCAAATCAAAGTAAAAAAAGGTGAAGAAGTGAGATAAATTAACTAGAAGAACTACATTCCAAGACACTAAAGGGGAATGAATAAAACATATTATATTATCAAACAATGTGTGAGTCAAATTACCTCATAAAACTATTAAAATGAATACTAAATAAGCCCATCGAGATAGGTATAATAAAATTTGATTCATCTAAGTCATGTTTCATTTGAAATTACAGTGAATTAATCAAGTAAATAAGCATAAGTTTTAATAAAATCTTTTTATCTTAATCAATTCTCATTTAGAATTACTACGAATTGCCAAAAAAAAATCATAAACATAAATAAATTATTATTTTAATGTAAATTATTTTAATGTAAAGTAGAAATATACTAAAGCTAAAATAAGATAAATAGAAATAATATAATACAACAAAATCAAAGTGATTTGGGGGTTACACAACGTCAAAATTAAGGTTTCAAAGTAATATATCATAATCAAAGCAAAAATTTGGAAGAAATCAAACAAATTATTTAAAAAATTTATATTACATAAAATTCAAATGATTGAGTATAGTAATCTTATTAATCTAAGCAGGTATGAACATAATATCTCATAAAGTATATTAAAATGCTAGAAAATAAGAAAACTAAAAATAAAAAAATGAATATTTAATTAGAAACAACTCATTTGGATGGGTATAATGATCTTTGCATCATCTCTATTAATCCAATTTTTTGAATTAATGGAAAAAAGAAAAATAATCATGCATAAAAAACTATTAATCTTTTAATTTTAAGTTAATATATCTAAAACTTGAAGGAATATATACAAAAGCAGTATAACACAAAGAAATATATGAAATGTAAAATTTAAATGAGGAGTTGAGTTACATAGTAATATAACAAAATCTAACAACAGACATTGAAAAAATTTTATAAATTAATAAGAAAATTTGATTCTAAGGTACTATAAAGTTTAAGGGTAACCCTAATTTTAAAATATACTTGGAATCAAGATTTCTCATAAGGATGCCAAATACTTGTAAAACAAAATATTTAAATTGGAAAATAAATATTTGATTAAATAGAGCATGTCAAGATGCAATCGATGATGTTTCTTTCATCTCTATGAACCTACTATGAAATTATTGGGAATTGCCAAAGTAAATAAGCTTAAATAAAAATAAGCTATTTTTTTAATAGCAAGAAAATTTATATAAAATATAAGATGCGTTAAATTGTAGAAAAGAAAATTAATAATATAAAAAAATAATTATCACATTAGAGGAGTTTTAGAGATGCCTAGCAATTTAATAAATTCAAAGTGAAAAATTTATGAAATTAGATAAACTATGTGAGAAATTTTTTTGCAAGATACTAAAAGGATCATGTGAAACATCCTTGAGCATCAAATTATATACAAAATCTAAATGCCTCATAAAGTGTTCAAATTTCTTGAAAATAACATTTTACAACTAAAAATTATTTAATTTTATAAAGCTTTTGAAGGTGTGTATATTAACTTTTGTTTCTTCTTTATCGGACTTCATTTGGTATTATATCAAATTAAAATGAAAAATAAACATAAATAAAAAAAATTTAACATTAAATTAAAATGTATTGAAGTTTAAATACGATAAATTCAATCAATGTTATAAAACCAAATCAAAGAAATCTAAATCTAAAAAAGAGGAGGTTTAGAGTTTCATCAAAATATAATCAGTTCGATGCAAATGATTAAAAAATGATAAATTACACATAGAAGATGAACTCCATGACACTAAGAAGTTCAAGTGAAACATCTTCAACTATCAAATTTGACATATATCAAAATGACTTAAAAAGCATGCAAAAGTCATCAAAAGTAAATTTTTGTGAAATATTTAGAAAATATTTAATTACATAGAGCTTCTCTAGATGAGGCCAATGGCATTTATTCTACTTAAAACTCACTTTGATTTGAGTTACACAAATTTAATAAATAAAATAAGCATAGGAAATAATAAATTATTATTTTAATATTCAATAAATATATATTAAAGTTAAAACAAGGTAAAATTAAGTAATTTAATGCAACTATTCAAACAGATGAAATCTCCTCATGATAAGAGATTTTTATTTACATAGTAAAATAAGAAAATCAAATGAAAAAATTTTTAAAAAAAGAGATAAATTATATAAAAAAGCTACATTTAAAGATATTAAAGTGATCAAGCTTAGCATGGTCGATCAACATGTCAAGTACGAATCGAAAGTTCTCATAAAGTTTGCCAAATCCTTCAATATAAAATAATAAAAAATGTATATAAAAAAATTTAATTAGATAGAGTAGCTTAATAAGATGAGTTCAAAAATGTTTTCTTTAGCTCTAATGGTTGTGTTTATAACTACCATTAATTACCCTAAAAATACAAAAGTTATAACAAATTATTATTTTAAATATTGAATAAATATATATTATATTTGAAGTTAGACGAATTGAAAAAGTATATCATATCCAAATAAAAGAAATGCAAGTGTCACTAATGAGGAGATTTAAAGTTATGTGGTATTATAACAAAATTAAATGAAACATTTGAGGAAACAAGATATGTTATAGAGGCAATTTGCAGTATAAGATATGAAAAAAATCAACTGTAATATTCTTTTTCATTATATAAGTTCTAAAATAAAATGACCTACAATTGGTGCCCATCCCAAAAAATTATTTTTAAAAAATATTAAAATAAATATTTATTCAGATTAAGCTCATTGAGATGATCTAGTTTTAATTTGTTTTCACTCGATCAAACCTTATTTTGATTTACTATGAATGAAAAATTAAATATAACTAAATTAAAAAATATTTATTAAAAAATTAAAAAATTATAATTTTTTATGGTGTAAATATTTATTAAAGCTAAAATCATATAAATTTAATCAATATAACATAACTAAATTAAAGAACGTGAAAGTCATACGAGAAGAGAATTTGTGAAAGAAAGTGGAGAAATTAGAAAAGAATCCAACGTTTCAAGACCTAAGGAGATCATGTGCAGCATCCACCATTTTAAAGCTAGGTGTGAATTGAAATGTCTAAAAAAATGCTCCTAAATTAAGGCACCATATATCAAAATTGAAATACAAAACTAATGCATTGTAACAAAACAAAATAAAAATATTGTAATGATCACAAGATAAGAGAATTAGTGTTTCATAGAAATATAAGAAACTTAAGATGGAATATTTTTAGAATAAGATAAATCGTAAAACAAATCAACATTCCAAGATACTAAGAATATCGAGCATAGTATCCTTCATTATCAAATTTGGAATAAATTAGAATAACCCCCAAAGTAGTCCAAAAATATGAAATTAAAATTTCTAATAATATAAAAAGGAATATTTAATTAGGCATTTTTTGGAGATGTCGAACAATGACTGCTTAGTTATTGATTATTATTGTAAGAAATTAAGTAAATTACTTATGTAAATAACAAAAATAATAACAAATTATTATTTTAAAATAAAAAAATACATATTAAAGCTGAAAAGTCATAAATGGAAAATATGTAATATACGTATATAAAAGTGACGAAATAGTTAAATCGGAGAAAAATTAAATTTCATAACAATATTACAAAATCGCAGCCAAAGTTTTTTTAAAAGAGATAAATTTTATGGGATGCTACATGAAAGACCCTAAGAAGAGTTGAAATGAACTAAATCTTGGAATGCAATATATCCACATGAAAAATATTTTAAGAAATTAAAGAAATTGTATGGTAAATAATTAAATTTGAAGATACTTAAGAGATCAAGTGTAACAATCTTGATTGTCAATCCATTTAGGAATTAGATTTCCTTATTAAGCACTTGAAACTCCTTGAACATAAAATACATAAAAACAAAAAAAAAATGACCACATTTGGAGTTGCTATAAACTATCAAATTAAATAAACACAAAAAATGGTATGTTATTTCTAAATATTTTTAAAAAGTAATGTAACTAAACTAAATAAAAAGGATATAAAGGTCACATGAAAAAAAATTTTGTCTTACTTAATGACATATGGAAACAAAAGTAAAAAAATGTTGAAATGAAATAAATTGCAAGTGAAAGTTATATTCAACTAGTCTTTAGAGATTGACCGTCCCAAATAATAAAATTATGTTGTAACAAAAAATTAAAGAAAGCATAAATAACCCTAAAAATTACCACATTTAAAAATATAAAAGGGTTATTTAAGTAGTTAGTGCTCCTCGGGTCGAGTCCAGTCCAACAAAGGCTTTTTCATATTGATAAGTCCTCATTTGGAATTATTATGAATTATAAAAATAAAAAGATTTAAATCACTATAAAATAGTATTTTAATATTTAAGTAAATATATAATAATACTTCAATAAGATATTATGGCAACATATTAGAACCAATTTGATGCAAACCTTTTTAAAAAATAAGAAACATTATATGGAAAGGTTGCAATTCAAGAAAATAAGGAGATGACATGTTATAACTTTGGTCCCCCAGCTTGGTATCAATTAGAATTTTTCAAACTTTATGCCAAAACATAGAAAAAAACTTTAAAAAATGAATTTGTGATTCTACAATTGTCATTGAGATGATTCCAACAAAATTCATTTCATCCTCACCAAAATTCATTTGGGGTTACTTAAAACTTCTAAAGAAAATAATCATTAAAGATAATTATTTAGTTTTTAATTCATTAAATATTTATTAAAGCTAAATTGAGAAAAAGTAAAGCAATTTAATATAAGTAAATAAATGATAAGTAAGCTGACATGAGAAGATATTTTGACTTAGATTGTTAGATAGCCAAATGAATGTAAAAATTTTAAAAACATTGATAAATTATTCAAGAAAGTTGCAATTAAAGGAACCAAAGAGATTGATGATAATGTCCTTGATTGTTAGATGAAATATGAATCAGAATGTCTCATGAACTGTGTTAAAAACCAAGAATATAATATATTCTTAATATTAAATAAATATTTAATTTAATAGAGCTCATTACGATAAGTCCGACAACATTTTCTTTATTTTGATTGGAAATTATTTATAATTACTAAGAATTATAAATTAAAATAAGAACAAAAATTAAAAAACTATTATTTTTGTTAATTAAAATATATTAGAGTAAATGAGATAAATTAATTTCAAATAATATACATAAAATAAAAGAGTTATATTTGTCACAACAGATGAGATTTAGAGTTACAAGGTATCATAGCCAAATATATGGAAAATATTTGAAGATAAGAAACCCACATTCCAAGGTACTAAGGTGATCGAGTGTAACACCTTCAATTGTTAGATAAAGTAAAAATAAAAATATCTTGAAAAAGCTATCAAATCAAAAGGAGCTCATTTCATGTCAATCAAACCTTATTTGGAACTAATACATATTAACAAAATAAATAGTATAAATAATAATAAATTATAATCTTAATATTGAGTGAATATATCTTAAAACTAATATAAGATAAATTGAAACAATGAAATATTACTAAAGTAAAGTGTCGTAAAGGTCATATGAGAGGAGAATTAAACTTTAAAAATAATAGAAAAAAATCAAAATAAAAAACTTTGAAGAAATATGATAAATTATAAATTCACCCTCTAAGAAACTAAGTGAAACAAATGTAACAATCTCGATCAACAAAGTAGCTACGAATTAAAGCATCCTTTAAAGAATTCAAAAAGCTCAAACATAAAATATTTTAAAAATAAAAATGAATAATTAATTTGATAGAGCTTGTAGAATCAAGCACATTGAGATTTGTTTTATCTCAATTTTTTTCATTTTTTGTTAGTTTGAATTAGTAAAGTAAATATGACAAAACAATAATAAATTATATTTAAAATTTTAAGAAAAGATATATTAAAGCTAAAAAAAAGATAAATTGAAGCAATGTAACTTAACCCCATCAAAGAGATGAAAAGCTCACATGAGAAGGAGGATTAAGGTTTAATGGTAATATAAGTAAATCATATAAAAACATTTGCAGAAAATAAAACGAACAACTCATGAAAATTACAATCTATGAAACTAAGGAGATCAAGTATGACAACTTTTATCAAGTTATCTTTCATAAATTAAAATGTCTCATAAGGCATGCCATTGCCCCAAAAAATTGATGTTTATTAAAAATAAAAATAAATGATTAACTGGACATATCTTGAAAAGATAGGTGCAATGTCATCTTTTTTAATGTTAGTTAAACATGAAAATGGCTTAACTCATGCCAAATAAGCTATGTCTAATTAAATTAGATTTTTATTTTAAAATGTTTTTAAAGTTTTGGTATATCTTATTAGATTTTTTAACTCATTCCTTATTTCATGATCAATAATGTGGCAATCTATTTCCTTTATAAATTAGAATGCAACTTTCCTATTATATTTATTTCATTCCTTCAAGTGCTTTGGAATGATTCATTATATCAATATAAAACACTAGTTCTCATTTCATGTGATAATTAAAACTCTTTGATTTTTCTAATTTTATATTAATTTAAGTAATCTTTGTTTTAGTATATATTTACTTAATATTAAAATAATCACCTTTTCTTATTTAAGTTTGTTTAATTTTTTAATTTATAGTAATTACATAGGAGGTTTGATTGAGATGTAACAAATATCGTCTAACTCATCTCATCAAGCTCTACATAATAAAATGTTATTCCTTTCATTTGTAAATATTTTATTTTTCCATGGTTTTCTAATGCCTTATTGGACTTCTATCTTCTATTCATTTCATTATTAGTGATGTTACTCTTCACCTTTGTGACATCTTAGATTGAAACTTACCTATATAATTTACATAATTTTGCAATTTTTATGTTCAGTTTTGTTGTTTTATAATGAAATTTTAGTTCTCATGTGTGAGATTTATATCACTCTGATTAAGTTATATTACCAAGTTTCAAGCTTTCTTATTTGAACTTTAAATATTATTATTTACAATTATTATAATAATTTATTATTATTTATGTTTTTTAATTTTTTTAATCCTAGATAACTCTCAAAGAACTTTATCTTATTCAATATTGAAACTAATATTTTTTAATCTTTTATTTTTCAATGTTTTGATGTGCTTTAAAAGATTTTATTTCCTCAACTTATTACAAATTTTTTTTTATATAAATATTTACTTAATATTTAGAAAATCTTTTTTTTATTTTTTATAGTTATTTATTTTGTTAATTCATTATAATTCCTATTGATGTCTAATCAAGACGAAATAGATGTTAGTAAATGGGTCTCAAAGGCATCAATCTAGTTAAACATTAGTTTTTATAACTTTGATTATTTTTTTCTCTTATTTGTTTCACATTTTGCATGGCATTTTTATTACTACCTTATTTGTTAGTCAAGGATGTCATTTTTAGTCTTCTAAGTATTTTTAAATGCAACATTCCCATGTAATTTAGCTCATTTTTTCAACTTTGTGGCTTTGATTTAGTTATATTATGATGGTACTCAAATATTCCTCTTGTTTGCCCTTCACATTGTTTTAACCCTTTTATATTTCATTTCTTCAATTTATCATGCTATAGGTTTAATATAATTTTGCTTATTTTTTAAATTATAATTTACTATTGTTTATGTTTGTTTATTTTGGTAATTCGTTGTAATTGAAAATGAGGTCAAATTAACATAAAATAGACATTAATCAAATCATCTCCATGAGCTCTATCAAATTAAATACTTATTTTAAACATTTTATTTACTAACGCTTTATCATGCTTTACAAGACCTTTTCATTAGTGTCTTATTTTATAAGCAAAGAGGTCAAACTTATTTCCATAATGTATTGGAGAGCAACTTTCCCATTTAATTTATCTTATTTCCTTAAATGATTAGCTTCAACATCATAATAGTTTTTGTAACTCTAAACCTTTTCTCATGTGACCTTTACATTACTTAGATTTTACTATATTGTATTGCTTTAATATATATATCTTTATCATCAACATATATTTCCTTGAATTTTAAAATTACCTTATTATTATTTATTCTTATTTACTTTATCAGTTAATAATAATTCCAAATGTGGATAGTTTGAGATGAACTAAATGTCATCTCGCACTTATCAACAACTTCTTCTAGTCGAAAACCGATTTTTATTTTTTTAAAATATTATTTAGAGCATTAACATTCTTTTTGAGATATTATTAATTTTTAGCTAATGTAATAATTATGAATGTTAACTCGATTTGCATAGTATCTTTGAATAAACATTTTTTATATATTTTATCTCATTTCTTCAATTTTTTTTATTTTATTTCGTTATATTATTTTAAAAATTGAAGTATTTTCTCATGTGAACTTTGCATCACATGAATTATGTTATAATAATTTGTTTCAATTTATCTCTTTTAGTTTTTTTATAAATTTTGTTAAACATTAAAATAATAACTAATTAATTTTTCTACTTATTTACATTCGTAATTCATACTAATTGACAAATAGTTTAATAAAGACAACATAAACATCATTGGACACTTGTGGAAAAGATATAATTCAATAAATATTCAATTATCAATATATATATATATATATATATATATATATATATATATATATATATATATATATATATATATATATATATATATATATATATATTAAATATTTTATATTAAATGCAATTATCATTCTTAATGACACATTTTGAAATCATAATTTGATGATTAAGGATATAGCACTTCATCTCCATATTATCTTAAAATGGTACTTTCCATTAAAATGAAGATCATTTTAGCATTAATATATATTAACTTAAAATAAAAATGATAATTTACTATTATTTGCTTAATTTATTGTGTAAATTGTACTAATCCTAAATAAAGTTTGATTTAGTTGTAACAATGTTGAGTAGCTTTGTCAATTAAATATATTCATTTTATTTTTATTTAATAAGTTAATGTCTTGGGTTTTGCATGCCTTTCTTGAAATTTTAAATCAAACCTAATTAGATGATTGAGGCTGTTACACTTAATCCCATTTATTTCATTTAATGCAATGTTCCTATATAATTTATGTTATTTATTCAATTTCTTATTCGGATTTATCTATGTTACTCTAAAGCTCATCTTTTAGGACTTCTATATCCCCTTGGTTTTGTTTTATTAAGCTTCATTTATTTCTTTTATTTCATGTTTAATTATAGGATTTGAAGTAATTTGAAATGCAGTTAATACTCTATGAAAATAATGTCATTTTACTTATTTCTAAAGTTCTATTAAATTAAATATTCCTTTATTATTTTTTAAAATTTAATTTATATTGCTTTGCCAATCTTTACCAATCTTGACTTCTACCTAATTTAATAACCAAGAATATTTTTTTTAATGTTCTTACTATAATGGAATGCATCTTTTCCAAAAAAATTATTTAATTCAAATTTAATATATGTATTTATTTTATATTATAATGTTAAATTTTCAAAATTTATGTTTATTTCCTTTATTACTATATTTTAATTCCAAATGAGGTCCAATTGAGATGGAACAAGAATTGCTCGACCCATCCTAATGAGCTTATCAAAAAACTATTCATTTTTATTTTTTGAAATATTTTATTTTCTAAGTTTTTCCTTGATATATGCAACACTTTGATTCACATTTGATTTGATGATCTACTGTGTTTCCCTTGATCTCCTTTCTATCTTTGATTTAAACTTTCTTAGCCTTTTATCTTATTCAAAAGTTTTGCCTTATTTTGTTTGTATTTCTACGTAACCCTAAATACCCACTCATTTGACTTTTGAGTGCTTTTTATTAGCTTACATTATAGTGTTTTTAAGTTTTGTTATTTTATGTTTAATATATAATTTAATAAATATTAAAACAATAATTTATTGTTAATTATTCTTACAAGATTTGGTAATTTGAAGTAACTGCAAATAAAGTTTGACATAGAAATAAAACATTTAAATGGACATGCCTTGATGAGATATGTCTAATTAAATACTTCTTTTTATATTTTTTTAAAAAATTATTTAGAGATTTTTGTGCGGTTTAAAAGATAATTTGATTTATACTTTATTTGATAATCAATGATGTTACACTCAATCTCTTAAGTATCATGCAATGCAAGTCTCTTGTAAAATTTATTCAACTTCCTAAAATTTTTTACTTTTATTGGGTTATGTTACACAGTTTCAATATATCACTCTTTATATATAACATATATATCTTTTTTAATATTAAAATAATAATTTATTATTAAACAGGTTTATTTTTTTTGGTAATTCATAGTAATTCCAAATGAGGTTTGATCAATGAAACAAAACTCATTAACTCATTACAACTGGTTCATCAAATGAAGTATTTTTTTCTTTATATCTTTAATTATTTTTACAAATTGGTCTTAAATTCTTGGTGAGAATTCTTAATTCATCCTCATTATTAAATCTGAAGATGTTATACTCAATAAATGTATTTGCAATTGAAAATTCTTCAACAGTTTGTCATTTTATCAATTTTTCACTTTGAAATCATTAAATTATTATATAACTCTAAAAATTATCTCCTTTGATGTTTACGAAACTTTGATTATTTTTGTATTATTTTACATAACTTTCTCTCATTTCTTTTTTAATATATATCAACTTAATAATAAAATAATAATTTATTATAATTTATACTTATTTATGTTTGTAATTCATAGTTAATCTATATGAAGTTAGATCAAGATGAAACAAAGATCGTGGCACACATCACATTTGGAAACATCATACATGGTGACAGTCCTACCATTTTTTGTATATCTAACCCACCTTGACTCGCAAAGGAGACCTTCTATAGAGTACACTATATCTTTGCCTAAGTCATGATAAATGGACTTGCGTGCTCAATATTTTTATATTTTTACATCTTTATGACTAAGGTTTCCTAACTTTAATTTATCATTTATGATTATTTTAGAGACTAAAACCATTAACGATGAATTCTCACACTACCGAACAAAATTGTCTTTCTTATCTTAAGGTTTCTACCAAATCGTAATCTTCATATCTAGGGTGTCTTCCCCATTAAAATTTTTTTATCAATGTTTAGTCCTTGTACATCTATTTATATAGATGTTTTAATTTAATCCTTTCATTGTTTGAGTAGTTTTTGAAGTTATAAATCCATTTCTCAAACACTTCTACTCATAATCTTTGATGTTAAATCCACTTCATATGAATTTCATTAGTGATTGTCATTTTCCTCACAATCTTGTGTAAGTTACTTCACCCTAACCAAAGACCTCTATTGAGCCAACCACACCACTTTGATGATAATTTTAGCAGTTAGGCTACGGCTAAGGGCCTAATTAAGTGCTACTCATGATCCTACGCATCAAACAAAACTAGACTAAGGTATAGTAGAAATCTAAGTGATCATTGGTTCCTTACTAATGTATCAGCACTTTTAAGTGTAAATTCTAGGTTTATATCTTAATAAACCATCATCAAAAATAAATCAAGGGCACTTATCAAATCACGAAGTCATTTTGAATGTGCTCAAATTTTCATGAAGTACATAATATTACAAATTCACTGTCAATTCTTTTCTTAGAATTTCTTCATTATAAGATCTTGTCCTTAATAATTGTATCCACTTAAGACCATTATCAAATGTTATTTCAAATCATAAATAAACTTCAACATTTAATAGGATTTTTAACCCAAACATATGTTAAAATTTTAAACCTAAGACATATAAATTTTATATACTAGATAATCACACTTGAAATCTAGGTAATTTAAATTTAATACTTTTGAATTTCAACTCCTCCGTAATGATATTGCTAAATTCTATGTATTAATTCATCACTTTTATATTTTCATTAGTTTAGTCTAGCCAACAAAGGCTATTATCTAGGTTTAGTTCTCTCTTAGTTTCCAAATCTTCAATAAGCAAACCAAAAGTTATTTGGCATACATAATTTATTGGTTAAGGATGTTACACATAGTCTCTTTAGTATCTTGGAGTGCAACTTCCCAATAAACTTTGTCATTCTACACATTTTTCTCATTCATTAAGTTAAATTACAATGTAATTCAAAATCTTCTTTTATTTAACCTTTGAATAACTTTTACTTTTCTGCACTATAATATCTAAATTTACCTTATTTCAACTTTAACATATATTTAACTAATATTTGAATAATATTATTATCATTTAAGTTTCTTATTAATATGTGAAAATTAAAAATATAGCCAATTCAAAGAAAAATTAGAAACATTAATATTTTCAAAATATTTTTATTTTTATTATTTTGGCACATTTTATGAGTTTTTAATTTTCATCTAAGTTGTTTATTGAGGATATCTCAGTTAGTATCTTTCGTACCTTGGAATGCAACTTTCATATACAAATTATACCATTTCATCTAATGTTTTTCTTGGATTCTATTTAGATTATATTGAAACTCTAGTCCTCACTCATACGACTTTTATGCACTTTAATTTAATAATATTGCATTGTCTCAATTTATCTTATTTCAACTTTAATACATAGCAACTTCATATTAAAATAATTTATTATTATTTATGTTTATTAACTTTAGAAATTAATTGAAACTCTAAACTAGGTTTAATCGAGGTGTAAAAAGCATCATTGGACATATCTTGATGAGCTCTATAACATCATTTATTTATTTTTTTTTATTTTTAAATATTTTAGTTCCTAAGGTTAATGCACATTATAAGGGGCATTTGCATTCATTCTTGATTTGAAGATTAGGGATGCTACATTTGATTTTTAGTATCTTAAAATACAGCTTTCCCTAAAAAATTATCTTGTTTCTTTAGTTTTTTTTTTAATTTTGTTATACAACTTTGCTAATGTAAACTTCTATGCATGTGACCTTTCATTGCTTTAATTTTGTAATATCTTATTGTTTTAATTTAGCTGATTTCAATGTCATGAAATATTTACAAAGCATTAGATGATAATTTATATTATATTTACTTATTTGGTTTGCAAAATTCACAAAAACTCTAGATGTGATCTAATCAAAAAAGAAAAGATATTGTTGGACTCACCTCAATAGGCTTTATGTAATTAAATCTTTGTTTCTATATCATTAAATTATTTATTTTCATTGTTGTTTGTCCATTTTATGAGACGTTTTTATTTTAACCTTTTTTATTGTCGATGATGTTGTGATTGATCTGCTAAAATACTCACTAACAGATCATCATTTTACAGTAATAGGTATTTCAAGGTTTAGTGCTAATTAATGATTCTAGTACACACTTGATTGAACAATCATAATTATGTGATAGCTATGAAAGAAGTTTTATTTGATGTATTTTGAATGATAATGAATCTTAAAATATGAATGTGTAGACTTTAATATATGTTGAAGGACTTCAATCAAATAAGTTCAAATACTATACCACAAAAGTATAGTGTTCATACAACATAATAAGTGCATTATTAATTTAGGCATTTATATTACTTATAAGTTTCATATAAATGTTTGATTGTGATACATGGCTTTGTACTATATGGTATGAATATTGTAAGTATCACTAGGCAAGAGGATAAGAACGATATCAAGAACAAATTAGCAAGTTGTGACAAGATAAGTTCATATAGTATGATATATTTATTGAATATTACTAATCAACATTAAGCATTTACATGGGATGGACCTATAAGGGAAACGAGGTTTGTACGTATATGAAGAATGCTTTGTACGCATATGATGCAATATGAAGAGTCAAACCTTACAGAATAGATGACACAAATAACAGGCTTAAACCATATGCAATCTAGTTCACTTCTATTCCTTTAATTAGGGGGTGGTCCTAATTATTTCGATGAATTCAACAATACCTACAATATGTCATGGCAAAATCAACATTTGTTTTGGGCCATTAAGGAAGAATTTGGAACATACAAGCTTGATATGAGATATCATATTTTATAATTATTAAGATGAAAGAAATGTAGTTTCTTTTAAACCATATTTCATTTTTTTCATAACAATAAATATTAAACATGAAAGCAATGGTATTTCAATTAATCTAATGGACATTATGTGTACTTTATAGGCTAAAATTTATGTTTTTCACAATGCATGTGTGTAATGTGTACATTATTACTAAGTATGACATTTACAAAAGATGAAAGTTTCACATCCTTTCTTAGTAAATGTATTGTAATCCATTGCACTATATGAATTGCTCACACAATAGAAAGCTTGCCTTTGCAACTACATGGTTTAAAGGTTTAGCCATCCTTCAAAAAAACATCTCCCAACATCGTCCAATTGCAAATACTATATCAATACTTATTTTAATCATTTACTTTAACAAAAAAACATTAAAACACAAATTAGCAAGCCAATAGTTTTTTCAACACCAACATAAATTGCATGATATTATCCTTATTGACAATTACAAGGTTAGTGCTATAAGAAGGATATTGCGATAAGATGCAAACTAATCGGAAAAACAATAATATTAAAATGAATTTCATAAAATATGTATTTCAATTTGTTACAATATTTTGTGATTGTATACAATGCAAAATACATGTATAATGAACTATATTGACTTTTAGCATTTATAACTACCTCGCAACAATGTATGAAGTTTTAGTGATAAATCATATTGTCATCAGCTATAGTGATCACTAACTTTCTCATTAGTGTTAATTCCGATGGGTGAGGAAATAGCAATGCTATACTTAGTGAATTTGTGCTTAACAGTCTTGAATGCTTTGTAAACAATCAAAAAAAAAGTTAATTCCCTAAGGTCAATCAAATTTTTGTAAATGCTTGCAAAGATTTTGGTTTGATAAACTTGTCAGATAATTGATTAAGGGAAGGAACAAAAGATAAATAATATGTTTCTTTTCAACGTACTAATAAAATAATATGAATTATCAATGTGCTTAATTAGAGAGTGGTGAGTATGAATCTTTCTTTGAAAAGTTGTACTATTATTATTACAAAATACAATAATGTTTACAAAATAATAACCATAATCTATTAAATTTTTATTTAACCATCCAAACATAGGCTACATATTTCGACATAGTAATGTCCTTAGTCGTAGTTGTAGAGAGTGCAACGTAATTTTGTTGTGATTAACCCAGGACATAATAGAACAAAAATCGTTAGAAAAATTTCTTGAGGTAATTTTTTATCAAATTGGCTCCTAACAAAATTATCGTTATGTAAGTTAACAAATAAATTCTTATTTCATACCTAAGACACGACAAACCAAGTGATTGTAGCCAATGAGATATTTACAAACATGTTTAGCAACTTGGAGAATACAAAATTTTTGCTTTTTTTAAAATCTAACACAAAAACTTATAATAAATACAACATTTAGTAAAGTTGTAATAAGATATATCATGGAGTCAACCATTCCTTTAAACAGCCTAACAATAATTGATCTTCTAGGGATATCATTATCTAAGGTAGTACTTATTTCTATTGGATTTTTTATTACCTTCATCATTCAAAATAAAAATTTTTTAAGCAACTCCATCAGTTTTTCACTTTGTGAAACAAAGATTCCTTCATTGGTTTTCTTAAGTTGATGTCTAAAAAGAAACTCAACTAAACCATCATTCACATTCCAGATCAATTCACCATTAAATCCTAAAATTTCTCAGACATTTGTCATATGCAACTCTAAATATAATATGATGACCATGGACTTCACAAAGAAAATCATCCTCCATTGAATTTAAATGAAACAAATTCTTGTTAAGTTTTCCAATAACAAATCCATTTGAAAAATGAAAGTTGTAGGGTATATTATACTAAGCACATGCTGCATGATTCAATCCATAACAAAGACTTACAAATTTTGTACATGGTATAATTTTACATGAGCCTCAAATTTTGTGTTCATCTATATAAACGTTAGTGCTAAAGACCTCATTTAGGAAGGAACTTTTAAGATCCATAGAAATATTTTGAAACCTTTGTGGCATGCAAACTATAAAAAAAATTTTATTACCTCTAGATATGAAACTAGTGCAAAGATTACTTCTACATCAACTCCCTTAACTTTGCTATTGCCTTTCACAACCATTCTATCCTTATTTCTTCTCACTTCTTCATTTCCATCTAACTTATTTTTCAACACACTTATTACAGATGATGGTTTTTTCATTTGATTCTGGTAATATGTCCCACATTTGAATTCTTTCAAATTCCTCTAATTCCTCAGTCATAGCAACTATCAATGACTAAATAATGAAATATTTATAGAATATATTAGGCTTAAAATAAAAAATAACGAAGTGTAATTGATTAATCTTCTAGCATCAACTCTTTCTCCTATATCACCGATGATGAAGTAACTAAGCTGTTCCTTAGAGGACTTGCATTCCAAAGTTCTTACTTTCTTCCACTACGATTTATTTTTCATTGTTGGTTTTGTTCATATATTCATCATTACGATTTAATTATTCTAATTTATGTAATATATTAGAAGTTGGATCTCTATAAGAAGCTCCATAAAGCATTTCACCAAATTTTGCATGTGTTATTTCATCTACAACTAAGGTTGTTTTTTATTTGTTTTTTGTTTTTTAATTTTCTATGATTTATTATTCATGTGTAAGAGGGATTACAATGATACGAGCTAATTTAGAGATCATAATCACAATACAAGAGAGTTAATCGCCCAATATAAGGTGTAATGTGTTGGTAGTATTATTGTTTATTACGTATAATCTCACTCTGTGTGTACTTGATGCTTAATTAGAAATCAAATAGTAGATTATCAAATATGTGATATTTTTTAGTTAACTAACAAATCCTTAGAGTGATGAAGTGTTTTATTTCTCCCTATGGGTTGCCTCTGAGCGGTTCAACATACTAGTTGTCCTAGTGCATTTGACACAGCATGACCTACTATGGAGATGTGTTAAAATTACACTGATGTCGGCATAAATATCTCTTTAATCATTTGACTGTTCGAGATCATATGCCATAGAGTTGTGGAGTCACCAGTTAGCATGTTCATAATGTTTTTAAACCCATTCCAATTAGAAGCTACTAGAAACATTTGTTAATATAGTTTAGTAGCCCATGTCTAATGACAAGCCCTTATGCTTCAATGTTGGTTTCATTGTAGCAATATGCACTAAATGACCATATAATGCTATCATTGTCACTTCTAATCATGTTGTTTGCATCGAAAACCCATAGATTCCCTTTTATACACCCAACAAAGTTAAGCTTGAGGAAATTTTTTGGTGGTGTTGGCTGGGACACTGTGAAAGTTTGCATTATTCTAACCTTAAAGAAGGCATTCAGCAAACCACTAGAAACTATCGTACCCTTATTTAGAATTTTTTTTTAAGGAAAGAAAAGTACTATCTTGTGAAGGTGTCATATGTTTTTGCATGTTCTAAAAACTAAATTAATTTTGTCATCAAATAGAAATTTTTTTCTCACTTTAAAAAATTCATAACAAATAATTCTTTGTTCTGAGTTAATTACTTCTCTTAGAATTGTTGGTGTATTTCGAAATATTAATCAGTGAGTTAGCATGAAAAGAAAACAATCGCTTTTTTTTCTTGAACTATTATGATTTTTTAATAGTTTTGCCAAACATGATGTGCTCTATCACTGCAAAAAATCCATCATCCATCCTATTTGTAACCAGACAATATGGACACTTTAATGGAAGATAAAAGCAAAACCTACACAATACTTTGAGGAATCAGGGAAGTCTTCAACCAAAGTGCAAGAAAATATCGAGATCATGGATGGTTGTCGCTCGCTAAAAATTTGGCTTGTAGTGTCCAATATGATACCTCATTTTAGCTAAATATCTTACAGGCAAAAGAACTTGGAATTCTCCATTGTTTGTTAATGGCCATTATTTGTATTGTTCTGAACATGTGATTATTGTGCATTGGTGCATGCTACATTAAACTTGTTCAATCTATGTCCATGTGGATGATGCTCCACATTTTCTCTTTTCCATATATTTTGAGTTTCCCCACAAAAGTAAAAAAATTTCTTCCTAATATTAAGATGAAAAATTTTTAAGGATTGATCAACAATAATGTGCGAAGCATCATTATGGCAAGGACATGCTTTATAAACATTAGTTTACATAAAATCAAAATTAGGTGTTGCATCCAAACATGAATTTTGCTAATTAACTTATTTAATAGTGATTATAATAGGGATAGTTTTTCTTTCAACCATAAATAAGTTTTTACCTAAGGGAGAGATAGAGGCTTATCATTGTTGAAATGGAAAATTCTTTTGTGTCAAAGATATTAGGGAACAAGACATTAATTTGGGCATAGAATTTGACTTTTTACCATTAGCCCATAGATGAAATTCCTCTTAAAATTACATTATAAAACTTTCAATTTGTGTATTACTTTTTTGCATCTCCTAATAACAAATGTCACATCCCATTTTTTAGAAATTCTTTCTTTGGAAGTGAGAAGACCAATTCAATGTATTTAAATACTGGCCATTCAATTCTTGTAATTAAAATTCAAACAAGAAGACTTGGCCCCCAAATCTAAGCACCAAGCTAATGACATGTCACTAAAATGAATCACATTCCCTCTCTAATTTTGACCTTAGTTGAGCCAAGAATTGTTCACAAGAGGTTAGGTAACCTACAAAGTACATTGTTGTGTGCATGGTACAAAAAGTTCTACAACTACAAATAACCATATGCACAAATTTATAACACGCATAAATAACCAAAAGATCCAAATCATGTCTAAAATATATAAATAAATAATAGAAATAATAACCAAATAAAATTCCCGATACAGTCTAAAATCAAACATAAAAAATCTCAAATATTATAATATCATAAAAAATACATAAACTTTAACAATAATTTTTTTTGACTACTAAGAAATGAGTAAATATTGTCTAATGAGTGATCTGCTATACTACTAATTATGATGGTGTAATTATAATTAAATATTTGTTACACCCAACACCTATTGATGATATAATTATTAGATATCAAGCCGAATATGAAACACTGATGTTCTCATAACAAAACATACATGAAAAAAAATAAACATAGGATAATTGTAAATATTAGAGTAAATAAATGTGATAGCTTACTAGGCTAAGCTAGTGTATAAAATCATTATGATGTACCACATCACAAGTTGAAAGGGCCTAGTAAGTTTAAAAAGATCATAATTAGTCCCATAAGATGAATAGTTAACCACAAATATACTTATAGTTTCTTTAGGCCCTTGATATAGTCACTTCAAATGTGGGATTCCCATGTCTTTACAAGATCTAATAATCCACAACATATGCCTTACGACGTGAACCACTCGAATGGGCACTAAGTTAAGCACTCTAGCACATTAACATTCTTCTATCATGTTCCATAGTAGAAGAAAACCAACGAAGAGTCCCCTACACACGACCTACTTTTCGAACATATGGTATGCCAATCACATATACCACCAACATAGCATTAGGGATTAGTAAATATTGTCTAATGAGTGATCCAATATAGTACTAATTCTAATGGGCTCACTATATTGACATGTTTGTCACTAGTGCCCAACTCCTATAGATGATATAAGTTTGGGACAACAAGCTCAATATGATATATTAAAGTTTTGATAACAAAACATGCATGAAATAAAAAAATAACTTATGATAATAATCAATATCATAGTAGTCAAATAATTATGATAGCTTACTAGACTAAGCTAGTGCCTAAAATCATAACAATGTATGATAGCATGAGTTTGGTGGGCCTAGCCTATTTAAACAAATCTTTATTTGTCCCATAACATGGACAATTAACCACAAATATTCTGGTAGTTTCACCAAGCCCTTGATATACTCCAAATATGGCATTCCCATGTCAAAACATGATCTAATAATCTACAACATATGTCATACTAATCACGTGGGCCACAAGAATGGTAATAAGAGTTCTTATCACCTATGTGGCACTAAGATAAGTGCACTAACACATTAAAAATCCCATATCTTTTTCTATAGTGGAAGAAAACCCACCAAAAATTATTTAAACATGATTTTCCCATACTAACATATGGTCTACCAATCTCATGTACCATCAACCAAGCATTGAGAGACACATGATATGTGTGTTCAACAACCATATGCCCCAACATGGCCATAGTCAAGTAATGAAGCATGAAATAACCACACATGGCAGGATTCATTCCATTTTGTGTATATCGAAACAACACATGAAGGAGACCTTCATTAGAGTGCACTATATTTTAGCCTAGGTCATGATAAGTGGACTTGCTTGCTCAAAATTTTTATATTTCTACATTAACCACATATTCTCACACTACCTAACATAATTGACTTTCTTAACCAAAAGGTTTCTACCAAATCATAATCTTGAGATCAAGGGTGTCTTCCCTATTAAATTTTTTTATATCTATGTCTAATCCTTAGACATATATTAACCAAGATGTTTTAATGTAATCTTTTGGTTGTTTGTGTACTTGTCCATGTTATAAATCCATATCTGAAGCACTTTTACTCATAATCATTGACGTTAAATTGAGTTCATATCAATTCCATTAGTGATCATCAATTTCATCACAATCTTATCTCAATTTGTTCACCCTACCCAATAAACAAAACCACATTAGGGCTTAGTCAAAATCTTGGTGATCTTTCATTCCTTGGAAGTGTTTCAACACTTTTAAGTCTAAAATCTACATTTATATCCTAATAAACTCTCATAAAAAATCAATCCAGGACCCTTATCAATCGTGGAGTAATTTTGTGTGTGATGTACATTATATTACAAATTCATCCTCAATTATTTTCTTATCATTTCTTTAATGTAAGATCTTTCGCCTTAGCAATTTTATCCACCTAAGCCCTTTATTAAATGTCCTTTCAAGTCATAAATTAACTTCAACATTTTCTAGGATTATTTGGCCTTACTTATGTCCAAATTTTAAACTTAAAATATCTAAATTTTATATCCTAAATAACCAAATTTGAAATCTATGTAATTTATATTTAAAACTTTTTAATTTGAAATCCTCCATAATGATATTGCTAAATCATACGTGTTCATCGCTTTAATGTTTTCATTAGTTTAGTCTAGCCAACAAGAGCTCTTTTTTAGATTTAGTTTTTTCTTAGTTTCATACCCTTCAACAACCAAACCAAATGCTATTTGGGACACATAATTTATTTGTTAAGGATGTTACAATTAGTCTCTTTAGTATCTTGTTTTTATGTTGTTTTTTAGACTGCATGGGGAATTTTACTTGTTCATCATTTGTATGATTTATTTATAGATTTTAGACATGATTTGGATCTTGTGGCTGTTTATGTGCGTTATAAATTTGTGCATATGGTTATTTGTAGTTGTAGAACTTTTTGTACCATGTACACAACAATGTACATTGCAGGTCACCTAACCTATTGTGAACCAATTCCTTGTTCAACTAACATCAAAAATAGAGAGGGAATGTGGTTGATTTTTGGTGGCATGTCATTAGCTTGATCCTTAGATTAGGGCACCATTAGATTTGGGGACCATGTCTTCTAGTTTGAATGTTAATTACAAGGAGTGAATGGTGAGTACGTTAATACATTGAATTGGTCTTCTTACATCCCATGAAAGAAATTATAAAAAGTGGGATGTGACATTTTTTATTAGGAGATATAATACACAAACAAATAATTTTATAATGCAATTTTAAAAGGAATTTAGTCTATGAGCTAATGCTAAAAAGTCAAATTCTATGCCCAAATTAATGACTTGTAGTGCCCTATCTTTCACATTATAGAATTTTCCATTTTAACAATGTTAAGCCTCTATATGTCACTTAGATAGCAACTTATTTAAGGTTCAAAAAAATATCTCTGTTACCATCACTAACAAATAAGATAATTAGCAAAATTATTTGTTGGATGCAACACGTCCTTTCGATGTTGGGTAAACTAATGCTTATAAGGCATGTCCTTTTCTTGATGATGCTTCACACAATATTGTTGATGATGTTTCGCAAAAAAAAAATTTTGATAAACATCTTTATGTTCTTCAATAAATGCTAACCGACATAAGTAGTTTTTTTATGTTAAATGTGAATGTCAACAAATTTTAATGCTACGCAAAAATGTTCTTTAGCTTTGAAAAAAATGGCTCGGTAATTCTTATGAAATGTAAGGAGCCTTATAAAGCATGCTGCTCAATGACGGCTAATGAACAAATTTTTTTAATGTTATTCAATGAAACTAGTGCATACATCCACCCCTACTCTGCTTTGTCAAGTTTTGCACTGACAAATTACTTCCTTTTTGTACAATTAACTATGATAAACATTATAAGCACCCTTTTTAGGCAAAGTTGTTGAGCTATTCCTTTCATAATTGTAAATACAATAGCATTACAATTATGATAGCAAATATAATTTAATAAAACTCACAAAGATTTTAAAAATCATAAGTAAAGTATATATTGCTTGAATGCTATATAATATATGCACATATTGTTCAACCAAGTAATCATCAAAGAACAATTCTTTTAAAACTTCTTTGAAAGGACTCATATAAGCATTGAACTTAATAATTTGGCTTTAAGTTTCTTTGCTTAATGATGTGCAAATTCAAATTTCTATAATTTCTAATTCAATGAAGACATGCACTATTTGCAACAAAGGATTACAACATTACCATCATCAGTAAATGAAAAAGTTTATTTAACAATCATGTAATAAGCAATCTTTGTGATAAAATAAATATTTTTATACATTTCAAAAAACTAGACAATCTAATCATGTTGACATTCATGTTAAAGATTGATGTAATGTAATGTAGATAAAGGAGTATCTATGAGTGAAATGGTCTTACAATTGAATTATTCGTTCTCAAATTTAGCAAAAAGGCACATTAAAGTATGTTGTCTATTTTGAACGTTCAAAAATTTTTTTCCAATTAATGCATCATTTATTTCGTAATGCATTCTATCTTCAATTAGAGGAATACGTGAACTAATTGCACACAAAGAAACTCCATTAGAAATAGCAACTCTAATTCTTAAAGAACTTCATATGCTTTATGAACATGTACTTGATGTTCATATAGATTATCCAAGTACAATATAGTTCATTTCCAAATTTCAAAGAAATGATACATGTCTAATGGTGCATTTCTATCATATTATGTTTTACTTAAGCAAGTATCAAGCTCTTAAAAAAATGTTGTATGATATGTTCATATAAGAATAATCCTGTGCAAAATGATGTAGCAATTCTACTTACCTATGATTAATAGAATAGTTGCAGACAAATAATATATTTATTATAGAAGTATGATAGCCATATGCTTGACTTTTTCTAAGTCTTGTCTGCAAGTGAATTGTACTTGTATTAACAAAGATCATCATCATAATATAATTTAGAACTTTGATATCTTGTTTAATTTGATAATTGTTGTACTCTCAAAATGCAAATGTCATATTCATATATCACAACACATTTATCCTAAGTCATTCAAGTTATCCGACTTGTATATTTTATTGCACAAACGTAACACTTTTCTTCATGTTATTTGATATAAAAAAATACGAACATCACAAAGAAGCAACTTGATAAACGTAAAAGAGTTAATCTACATAAAATATGATAAAAGAATTATCTTTATGTAATACTAGTAGAAAACATAATTGGGCTTGTTTGACAACAAAATAGCTTCGATGAATGATAAATTCTAAGAGGAAATAAATTATTCATTTTCATGAAGGAAACATCATAACCGATGAAGCCAAAGGATGCTCTGGCTTAGAAAATATATCAAAGAAGTTCAAAGTTGAAACCTTTTATGCTCAACTTTAAACTTATAATCTTATGTCTAAGTGGTACTTGCACCTACATGTTGAATCTAAAATTCTTATTGGTGCCATGAAAATTATAAACTTTTGCCATAGATTTAAGCCAAATTATAAACGACATATCAATCATAACGAGCATCATTTTGTGTGAACAATGATATTAAAAGCATAACTTGTTTTAATTTTCTTTTTGTTATTCAAATACTATAATTCACTCTAAAAACTCTTGAAATAGTTTCATTAAAAAGCTACAACTTTTCTTGAAAACTTTAATGATCATGACCAAACAAGATGATGAAAGAATTGATTCTTAACTAAAATACAATTACAAAGTGAAGGAATTATAAATCAAACTAACAAAATATCTTGAAAGTAAAGCCATGATGTTTAGCTACTCAACCAAATGACACCATTACTTTAAAGTTGAACCAAAGGTTTGAACACAAATTTTCAATCATCTTCCAACAACAAATCCATGGGCCTTGCTTCTTTCCATTCATCCACTACATGCAATAAGTAATGTTGTCATAGAAACACTTGAAACATTCATTAGCAATTAATATGTTTTTTGTGATCATCTCCTTCAATGATAGAACAACTATACTTGAGAATCAGCTATTACTTTCAAGGATAAATTAACTTGAACTAAATTAAATTAACCATCTAGCAAGTTTAAATGTTTGTTCTCCACACTAGAAACTCAACTTAAATTTCATTTTGGATTACTTCCCAAGTGAATTTATATTTTAAACAACAAAATAGAAACCTTACGAAAGATGAATCTATTAAATTATTGTTATAATTACTAAAATTAAATTTATAATTCATGTTGTGTAAAACATAGTTTGCTTTTATGCTTCTTTTATTGTAAACCCTTTCAATGATTACAATATGAGGGATTGCAAGTCTATTAGAAGAAATAAACTCAATGAGAGTTGTAAAAATTAATACTTAAATTATTCAACAATTTAATAGAAGCACAATGGTAGGATTTTTTTGTGTGCTTAATTGCCCTTTATAATTATTTAAGGGAAACTATTTGATGATTAAGTCATTTTTTTTGCTCTACACTCCTAATTTTACTTGGTTGTTATTATGAATTTACTATTCTATGACAATGCAAAATTGTGATTACTTTATATCTTGGTATAGCTCATATTATAGAATTTATCACTAGCTAGTGTTCATGGATTGGCTTCCCTAGCTCTTTAATGTAAAACAATAATTCTAGCATTACTTTTCAAATCATTAACGGGGGAGATTGTTGAGCACACTATTAGCTTCATGATGACAAAATGAGGATATTGTTGTGTAATGAATGTTTGGTTAATGTCAAGTTGTTGCAACCAAATCAATCATTGCAAAGCATATACAAATCAAATGGATTAAAGATAAATGTTCACTATCTTGTAGTTGGCTCAATGTAATGGTCTTAGAAAAAGTTAGACAAAACCTTATGGGGTGGCTAGACAATTTAGATCTTTTAATCTTGTTCATTAACTAGATAGAATGCTTAAACATTCATTACATTGACTGGCACTTCGAATGCATGACATTAATTGCACTATGGATGAATTGTTGGTGAACAAATTCATCTTGAGTTGCAACATCCATTAAAATAAGGAAATCTTTATGTATGTAAAAACAACCCATGCTAAAAACAAAGAAACTATGTACTTGAAGTTAGAAGAACTGACACTAAGACACTAATCATGTTGGCCTTATTATCAAACAATGAAATATTACTTTTCATATTTGTACAACTTATATTTTAGCTTTGAATCTTAAGCTCCAATTGGAGTGCACTTAATGATATAGTAGAATGATGTGTTCATCACACTTCTCAAAACAAGAAAAACTGAAATTTATTATATGGGTGGCTTGAATAGTACATAACTCATATGTTAATATTATTAAAAGTTTCTTTTGAATCAACAGAAATATGAAGAGCATCTTATTCTTGCACATTGGTATTCCTAAATACTTCAATAAGAAAGCAACCAAAGTAAATCGTACATGTTCATTTTGTAGAACATACTGAAACTATGCATATATAATAGAAGTGTTAAATCGTAAAATACTATAGTGTGAGGATCATATAGGCACAAAGTATTCACATCAATTCATTTATTAAAGATTAAAACATTTTGCATTAAAGAACTTTTTTATCTTAAAGAAAGGAGTAAATCACTTTTTGGTAACATTCTTTTATACTTGAAGGATTGTAGACAGATAGGGTCTTCAAAGAAAGAGGCTTTTAATAATATTTCAAAATAAGGAGGCTAATTGTACATGAATGTTAAATTTGAAGATAACAACTAGATCGAGTGTGACATTCTCAACCATAAAATCAACTATTAATACAAAATTCTCATAGTGAATGCAGAAACATTAGAAACAAAAAAACATAAATATATTGAGATGATTATTTATTTTGATAGATTTTTTTGAGACAAGGCTATCTTTGTTTGCAATATCCTAATCAAACATCGTTCAAAATTTTTAGGACTTACCAATGATAATGAAGGTAAATAATAACAAAATTATTATTTCAAAAATAAAAAATTTATTTAAATTAAAATGAGATAAAATAAACAATGTAACATAATAAAAATCTTAATAAAGTAAAGGTGACATGAGAGAAAACTTTTAGTTAAATATCAATATAACTAAATCAAAGTGGAAAATTTAAAGAAATGAGTTATTTTGAGAAAGTTGCATTCTAAGATTGTAAAGAGATCTAGTGTAACTTCCTCAATTATAAAATAATGCACAAATCAAAATTCTTTGCAAAGTTTAACAAAATCGTATAAATTAAAGTTTTTTAAGTTTAGAAAAATATTATTTATTTCGATAGAGCACATCGGATACTAGCAAGTGACATTTGCTTTATCTCAATCAGACAACATTTGAAGTTACTACAAATTACCAAAGTAAATACGTATATATAAATATTTTTTGTTAATTTATATTGAAGGTGAAATAAGATAAATTGAAAAAATGTTACATACCCAAATTAAAGCATTGTAAAAGTCACATAAGAGAATATTTAGAGCCACTAAGTAATATAATAAAAATTAAGTGATAACTCTTAAAACTTTGTAAACATTGAAAACTTGATTTAATTCAGTTCGAGTGCTAGATAATAAAGTACCAAGGTGATCAAGGGTGTCATACTCGATCATTAAAATGTATAAATAAAATACCCTTTCAAAATAAGAAAAAAATATTAAAACATAGTTAATATAAAAAAAAGTTGAATTAGGTAAATCTTGTTGTCAGTAGTTTAATGATGTTTATTTCTTTTAAATTTGACCTAATTTGGAATTACTACCAATTACAAAAGAAAATGTTCGTCAATTGTAAATTTTATTTGAACATAAGTGAATTTATATAAAACAGAAAATTATGGTAAATTGGAGCAATTTAATATAGCCAAATCAAAGTGATGTACAGATTACATGGTAATATTTAGGGTAATGTAGTAAAATAAAAAAGCAAAACAAAAAATTTGAATAAGAGAGATAAATTATTTGTGAAATTTTGAATCAATGATACTAAATGTTTTGACAGAAACAACCTTAATCTTCAAATCAAGTTCAACTAAGAATTACTCATAAAGCATACTAAAAACATAAAGAACTTAAATATTAAGTTATATAAAAAAATTATTTAATTGAATAGAGCGTGTTACAACATGTCCATTGACGTCCTTCTCATCTCGATGAAAGCTCGTTTTGAGTTACTATAAATTTGAAAAAAAATAAATCATTAATAGTAAAAAGTTTTATTTTGATAGTGACTAAATATATGCTAAGCTTGAATAAAAGAAAATTCAAGCAATCTATTAGAACTAATTTAAGGCATGTAAAAGTCGCAAGATAGATAATTTAGAGTGACATAGGAACATGACCAAAGAATTATAAAAATTTGAGATAAAGAGATTAATTTGATGTGCAAGTGTAGAAAAATTGATTGCCAAAAAATGTAAGACATTAAATTTGTCATAATTTGTATAAAAATTGAAGAGAACAAAATATTTAGAAATATGAAAATAATATTTGATTGGATAGAGCTAATCTAAATGAAACTGGCAATGTTTGTTTCATATTGATTGAACCTGAATTGAAAAAACTAACTATCATATTGTAAATAATCATAAATAAAGACAAATTATTATTTCATAATATTATATATATATATATATATATGTGTGTGTGTGTGTGTGTGCATTAAACCTAAAAAGAGGTAAATAGATTTAATGTAATATTTACAATCCAAAAAATATGAAAGTTACACGGGTAGACATTTTGAGTAATATTACAATATAACCAAATCAAAGAAAAAAATTTGAGGAAATAATAGAAATTGTATAGGATAGTTACATTCCAAGAAGCTTAATAGCAATCTTAATTATCAAATCTTGTATGAATCAATTCGAGTTACATAGTAATATAACCAAATCATGGCAAAACATTTTAAAAAATGCCAAATATTAAATGGAAAGGTTATATTTCAATACACAAAGTAGATAGAATGCAACATCCCAAATTATCAACTCACATACTACTTAAAATGCTTGTACAACTTGCATAAACCTCAAAAAAATAAATAATACAAAATATAAAAATAAATGTTTAATACGATAGAGCTCATGAAGACTAATCCAATGACATTTCTTTCATTTTGATCATAATTTGAATGGAATAACTTTGAATTACTTAACAAATAATTCTAAATAATGATAAATTATTATTTTAATATTAAGCAAACAAATATGATTAGTAAAACTAAAATAAATTGAAACAATATAATTTCATCAAATCAATAATATAAAGATCACACAGGAAGACATTTACAGACATATAGTAATATGAACAATTTAGGGAAAAACATTGAAGAATTAAATAAATAATTAGGGAAGTTTGCATTCCAAGATACAAAAGAGGTTCACTGTAACATCTTTTATCATTAAATAATGTTAAAATATTCATGTCCTATAATATATACCAAAACAATATAAAATAAAATACTTAATAATATAGAAATGAATATTTAATTAGTTAGAATACTTAGAGATGACTCAAAGAATATTTTAGTTATCTTGATTAGGCATCATTTTGTACAACTATGAACTATAAAATTAAATAAATTTAAATAATAATAATTGATTATTTTCTTATTAAGCAAATTTTTATTAAATTTAAAATCTTACAGATTCAAGCAATGTCATTTTACCAAATGAAAGTGATGTAAAGGACTTATTAGACAAGATTTAAACTAACATATTAATATGACCAAATAAAAGTAAATATTATGTTGAAATAAGATGAGTTATACAAGAATGTTACATTCTAAAGAAATTAAAGAAATGAATTATTACATTCTCAACAATTAAATTAAGCAAATATCAAAATATCTACTAAAATATGCAAAATACCTTTATAATAATATATTTAAATAGTAAATCATTTTTAATATTAATAAATATATGGTAAAGTAGAATGAGATACCTTTAAGTAATGCAACATAAGTAAATCAAGTGATATATAGGTCTCAATGGAAGAGATTAAGAGTTTCATAGAAATATAATCAAATAAAAAAATTATGGAAATGAGATAAGTTTTTTGGCTATGTCACCTCCCAACATACTTAGAAGATCTAGTGTGACATCCACGATCATCAAATTGGGTATGAATTTAAAAGTTTAATAAAGCATGAAAAAAATAAATGAAAATAAAGTCTTTAAAACTATACAAATAATATTTAGTCGAATAAAGATTATCGTAGTGGACAGAATAACTATTTTTCCATCTTAGTTAGATCTCAATTGCAATTGCTACAAATTACCAATATCAAAAAGTATAAATAATAAAAAATTACTAGTTTAATGTTAAGAAAGAATATTATAAAGATAAAATTATATAAATTGAAGAAAATTATTAACGGCAAATCAAAGGCATATAATGGTCACACATGACGAGATTTAAAGTTACGTAGTAGCAAAAGTAAATTAAAGCCAAAAATTTGACGAAATTAGATAACTTGCATGAGAAAGTTGCATTCTAGAATACGTAGGAGATTGAGTGTAAAATCTTTGAATATAAAATTGACACAAATTAAAATATCTTATAAGACATTACAACTAATTTAAAAATTGAAATAATTAGAATTATAAAAATTAATATTTAAATGAATAGTGCTTGAGGAGGAGAGTCGAACAATATTTGTTTTATCTCAATTAGAGTAGATTTAGAATTATTATTAATTACCATATTAAATAATCATAAATAATAAAAAATATGTTTTTCATATTAAGTAAATATATATTAAAGATAAAGTTTAGTAAATTTAGATGATTTAATATAATCAATTCAAAGTGACGTAAAAGTCACATAAGAGGAGAATTAGAGTTGTATAGTAATAGAACTCAATCAAAGCAAAAACTTTGTTGAAATGAGACAAATTGTATAGAACATTTGATTTGCAAGATACTTAGGGGATCAAGTTCGACATCATCTTCATCAAACTATCTACAAATTGAAATATCTCATGCAGAATTTTAGAAGTCTAGAAAATATAATATTTAAAATATAAAGTAAATTTTTAATTAGACTAAGCCCTTTGAGGTTTGATCAACGACCTTATTTCATCTTGATTGGACATAATTTTAAGTCTCTAGGAATTACAAATCAAGTTAAGAAAATATTAAAATAAAATTTTCAAATATTAAGCATTCAATTATTGAAGCTAAAATAAGACAAGCTTGAAGTAATGTATTTAAACCAAATCAAAGTGACGTGTAGGTGAGCTAAAATAGAAATAGTAATATAAGCAATTGAAATAGAAACTTTAAATAAAGGAGATAAATAGTTTAAGTATCTTGTCCAACAAGGTAATAAAGATTTTGAGTGTAATTTACTGAACTATCAAAAAAGAGTAGAATCAAAATGCATCAAAACTTTTCATGCATCTTATAAAAGAAAAATATAGAAATAACAATATTTAATTAAATAGAGCTCATCATGAAAAATTATAAAACTTTTATTTTATCTTGATCAGATCTCATTAAAAAAAACAAAATTGCTCAAAAAAATAAGAATTAATAAAAGTAAATTACTTTTTTTAATTTAAGTAAGTAAATATTAAGGAACAAGGAAGATAAATTGAAATAATTTAATATAATTAATCAAAATGATGTAAAGGCCATTTGAGAGGAGATTTAGAATTACATAGTAATATTATAAAGGAAAGCAAAGCATTTCCAAAAATGTTATAAATTAAAAAAAATATTGCTTTTCAAGTTGCATAGAAGATTGAGTGCAACATTCTCTGACATCAGATTAAGCACTAATTAAAATATCTCCTAAGGTATGCCAAAATTATAAAAAAATACAAAATTTATAAAAACAGAAACGAATTTTTAAAAGAACAGGGATCCATCAGATTAATCTAATATTGTTTTCTTAGTGTAAATCACACTTCATTTGGAATTTCTATGAGTTAACGATTAAAATAAGCAATAATAATAACAATAAATTATTCTTTTAATGTTATCTAAATATATGTTAAAGTTAAATTGAGAGAAATTAAAAGAATGTATTATATCCTAATCAAAGTTATGCAAAAGGGCACATGAGAGGAGATTTTGTAATACATAATAAAATAATCAAATCAAAATAAAAAATTTAAAGAAAATAGAAATTATATTGGAATATTTCATTTGAAGATACTAAAAAGATTAAGGGTAACATCCTTAATCTTCAATTATATTATGTATTTAAGTTTCTTTAACATCATGTAAAATAAAAAAAAATTTAAAAATATAAAATTCAATATTTAACAATAGAAACATCTTTGAGATGAGTCTAATAGTTGTTAATTTATCATGAACAAACCTTGTTTATGGTTGTTATGAATTAACAACATAAATAACAATAAATAATAATATAATACTTTTTAAAAATTAACTTAAATAAATTTAAAATTGAAGTGATATGAATTAAAGAAATATAAATTGATGTAATAGAATTAGTGTTTCATAGTAAAAAAAAATGAAGCAAAACTTTTGAAGAAATAAGATAATTAATACACGAATGTTGCATTAAAGTTTTCTAAAGAGAAAGAGCGTAACAACATCTGTTGTCATTTAATGAGCAAGTCAAAATATCTCATAAAGCTTAACAAAATTTAAGAAAATAAGATATTTTTAAAAAATTAAAATAAATTTATGATCAGATGTAACTTTCGTGATGGGTCATAATGGCATTTTTTTCACCTTGATTGGACCTCATTTTTAATTACTAAGAAATACTAATTTAAATAAACATAAATTAAAAATAATGATTTTACTATTTTGTAGATAAGCAGCAATTTTGAAATAAAATAAATTTTAGCTATGCAATGTAACAAAATTATATTGATGTAAAAGTCACACATTAAGAGATTAGAGTTACATATTAATATAACTAAATCAATACAGAAAATTTGAAGAAATGAGATATAAATTTTAAGTGAAAGTTTCATTCCAAGATACAAATGAGATAGAATGTAACATCCTCGATTGCTAAAGTACAAATGAATCAAAACATCTCATAAAACATGTAAAAAACTTATAAATCAAAACATAGATAATCATAAAAATAAATAGTTATATTGATATAACTCATAAGTATGAGTTAATGGCATCTATTTCATTTGGATTGTACCACATTTAAAATTACTGTTAATTTTTAAACTAACTAGAAATAATTAATAATACACAATTATTTTAATAGCAAGTAAATATATATTAAAGTTGAAATATTATAAATTACTAAAATGTATTATAGTCTAATGAAATAGATGTTATGGTCACATAAGAGGAGATTTAGCATTTCAAAATAATATATCCAAATGACAACAAATAAAACTAAAGAAATAAGATAAATTGTATGGTAAAGTTTTATTCTAAGATATGAAAGAGATTTGGTGTGATATCTTCATTCATTAAATGTGGTAAAAATATTAATTTTTCTTAAATGGTATGAAGAGCTAAAAAAACAAAATATTTTAAAATATAAAAATGAATATTTAATATGTCACTGCTAATCAACCTAATTAATTTGATGATTTTTTCCTCTTAATCAGAACTAGTTTAGGGCTACTGTGAATTATCAATTTAAATAAGCAAAACAAATAATATATTATTTTTTTCATACTAAGTAAATATGTTTTAAAACTAAAATATGATATTTTTGAAGTAAGTTAACATGACAAAATAAAAATGATGTAAATGTCACTTGAGAAGTGGATTACTGTTTAACTATAAAATAAACAAATAAATGTAAAACATTTCAAGAAATAAGTTAAATTTATAAGGAAATTGTATTCATAATATTAAGGAGTTATTGTGTATTATGCTTGACAATTAAGTAAATGTTGACTTCAAACATCTAGTAAAGTGTTAGAAATCATCAATAAAATTATAAAAAGATAAAAATAAAAATTTAAATTGATGTAGATCACTATGACTAGCTTATTGACATTTTTCATATTAGTTAGACCACAATTGGAATTATTACTAACTAGAAACATAAATGAGAAAGTCTAATAATAAATAATAAGTTAACTATTAAGTATATAAATTTAAATGAAAAAATAATATAAATTTAAATGATATAGTATATTCAAATTATAGATATATAAATTAGATCAATAAGAAGTTTAATGTCTCATAGTAATATCACCAAAACAAAACAAAATATTTGTTGAAATGTCAAATTTTAATGGAAAGTAGTATTCTAAGATAGTAATGGAATTGAGTGTAAGATCCATGATCATTTAGATAGTAAGGGAATTTGGTCTGCCAAAATAAAATACTGAAGAAAATTAATATTTAATATGATATAGCTCAACATTATAAGTCTCATATTTTTCTCAATTGTACATCATTTGAAATTACTACAAATTACAATAGTAAATAAATATATAATTTAAAATTGTTATTTAAGCATTAGTCAAATATATAATGTTATTGAAAAAGAAAAATAAAAGTAATGTAATATATGCTAAATTTAAGTAATGTAAAGGTCACATAATAGAAAATTTAGAGTTAGGTAATGCCATAAATAAATTAAGGATAAAATGAGAACAAAAGATATACATTTTTTGGGAAAATTCAATTGCAAAATAATACGGAGAATCCATAATATGTTTAATTAACAAACTAGTCACAAATCAAATTTCCTTTTATAGCATACAAAAAATAAGAAAATAAATGTTTTAAAATTTGAAAATGAATCTTTAATTAGATAAACCACATCTATATGAGTTAGTAACAATGATTTCTTTTCAATTACTCATCGGTTAGGCTTACTATAAATGACTAAACAAAAAAAAGTAATAATTAATTTTTTCTTAATATTAAGTAAATAGAATTTAAAGTAACAAAAAGATAAATTAATACAAATTAATTTAATCAAATTAAAGCAATGTAATAGTTACATAAGCAAAGAATTAGAGTGTTGTAGTAAAACGACATAATGAAAAGGAATATTTGAAGTTGATGAATTGTATAGAAATGTTACACTGCAATATACTATTGAGATCAAGTGAAAATCACAAATTGACAAATCTTGTAAAGATCCAAATGTATCCTAAAGCATGTCAAGGATGTCAAAAAAAAATTCTCAAAAATAAAGAACTAATATTTTGTTTGAACTAAGTCGAGTCTAATATTGTCTTTTCCATTTCGTCAAACATTGTTTTGAATTACTACATATTATAAAATTAAATATGATTTAATAATACATAATTATTAGTTTTAGTTTTAATTTAATACATATTAAAGTTGAGAAATGATAAACTATAATAATATGCTATAACTAAATCAAATTAAAATAAGTGTCACATAAAATGAGATTTAGAGTTACATAGTAATATAACCAAATCAAAGCAAAGTAAGGTATGAGTTGAAATATCTCTGATCATCAAATAAAGTATAAGTTGAAATATCTGATAATCTGTGTAAAATTCTTGGAAAGTAAAATATTTAAAAATATTTAAAAAAATTTAATTATACAATCCTTTTTTACAAGAGTCTAATAACATCATTTCATCTCCATCACACATCATTAAAAACCATTATGAATTACCAATGTGAGAAGGTACAGGTAATAATAAGGTATTATTTGAATATTAAGGACGTATATATTAAATAAAAAATGGTATAAATTGCAGTTGTGTATTAAGAACATTTCAATGGTCATAAATATGAGATTCATATTTACATAGTAAAGTAAAATATATTATGAAATGAAATATGAGATCATTTGGAAATATTACAAATTACAAAAGTAACTAGACATAACAAATATGAATATATTATTTTTATAAAATAATATAAATTAAAGAAATCTAAAAAAAACTAAATAAATGCAAAACATTTCAATAATTTAGATAAATTATATGTTAAATTTGCATTCAAATATATTTATGAGATTTTGTGTGACATCGTTGATTGTCAAGTTAAGTATGAATATAAATGTTTTCTTAAGCAAGTTAAATCTCAAGAAAATAAAATTTTTAAAAATATAATATGTATATTTAATTAGATAGACCTAATCAGGATGAGTCCTTTGATGTTTGTTCCTCCTCAATCTAGTCATGTTTGGAATTACTATGACTTCAAAATGATTAAACGTAAACAATAATAAATATCATTTTAATGTTAATCTTATGTATAATGAAGCTAAAATGAGATAAATTGAAGAATTTTAATATAACCAAATGAATATGATATAAAGGTTGCATGTGAGGAGATTTAGAAATACATAGTCATAAAACTAAAAGAAAGCAAGAAAATAGAAAAAAAGGATGAATCAGATAGAATGCTACAATGTAATATACTAAGGAGTTTGAGTGTAACTTTCTATAAAAAATTTAAATATTAAAAAAATATAATGATGTATATTTAATTATAAAGGGATAATCATAAGAAGTCCAATTACATATATTTCATCTTAATCTTATTTTAATTAAAATTAATACAGATTACCATAGGTAATAATCATAATTATTAATAAATTATTATTTTATATTAACTAAATATATATAAAAGCTAAAATTAGGATTGCTGAGTTAATGTAAAATGACATAAACAAAGACTTGTAAAGGTAACATGAGAAGAGATATAAAATTTAATAGAAACATAAACAAACAAAAGTAACCTATTTTAATAAATGAGATAAATAAAATGAGAGTTACATTCCAAAATACTATGTAGATTATGAATAACATCCTCAATTATCAAAGAAGACATGAAATGGTATGCCTTCTAATTAGTCAAAAATCCAATAAAAATAGTTGTTAGAAATATGGGAAGAAATATTTGATCTGATTCAGCACATTGAGAAAAGTCAAGCAACATTTAACTTTTTTGAATTAGAGCTTTTTTGGATATACAAAAACTTAACAAATTAAATAAGTATCAATATTGTTACATTATTTTTTAATATTAAGTTAACAAATATTAATACCAAAATAAAATGTAAAAATTGAATTGTCAAATAAAATGTGCAAAATAAAATAAATTAAAATTTTAAAAAATATAAAATAATATATTTATTGTGTTGATCAACATGTGATGTGTGCAATGACCTTTGTTTCATCTTAATCTAACGTTATATTGTTTGACAATGAATTACAAACACAAATAAGTATAAATAATAATAAATTATTTTTTTATTATTAAGTAGATATAGGTTAAAGTAGTAATGAGATATATGTATGTAAAATAATAAAAATATCAAAGTGTCGTAAATGCCAAAGGAGATAATATTCAGAGTTATATAATAATTTAATGATATCAATCTGAAAAAATTGATGAAATGACATAAACTATTGAAGAATTTCATTTGGAAATACATTAATTTAATATAACATCTTCAAATTTAATAATGGGGATTAATTAAGATGTCTTACAAAGAATATAAGACAATTTTGAAAAAAATATTTAAAGATATAAAGAATAAATACTTCATTGGATTAACTTGTTTAGATGAGTTAATGATTTTTGTTTCATCTAGATCAAATCTCATTTAAAATTACTATGAATTACCAAAATCAATAAAAATGAGTAATATCAAGTTATTATTTTAATATTTAAAAAGTATAAATGTTAAAGATAAAGAGTGCTATATTGAAACTAGATAACATAACTTAATCAAAGTAAGAAATTTGGAGAAGTTGAATAAATTGTATATGAGGCTTGCATTACATGATACTTAGGAGATTGACTGTAACATCATCAATTGTCAAATGAAGTATAAATCAAATAATCTTTTTTAGTACACTAAAATAAAATCACTAAAAATATTAAATAATATAAAAAGAAAAATTTAATTTGATGTAGCTTATCAAGGCATGTCCAATCAAAGTTTTATTTCTTGATCAAACCTTATTTGTAATTACTTCAAATTATCAAATCTTGTAATTTGAAATTACTTCAAATCCTATAATGAAATACGAAATAAAAGAATCAAACGAAACAAAATATAACAAAACCAAGGAGATATAAAAGTCCTACAAAATGATCTTTAGAGTTCCATAAATAAATCCCAATAGAAAAAATGAATAAATAAGATAAATTGCATAGGAACATTAGATTAAATGAAATAAAGGGTATTAAGTATAACAACCTCAATCATCTAATTAGGTATGATTTAAAAATTCAAGAAAGGCATGCCAAACACTAGATAATAACTTGTTAAAAAAATGAATATATTTAGTTGACAAAGCTAATCAACGTGAGTTAAATGAAGTTTCTTACAACTATTTCAAACCTAGTTTAGGTTTAGTACAATTTACATTATAAAATAAACAAATAAAAATAAATTGTTATTTTTAATTTAAGATATTAATGCTAAAATGATCTAAATTTTATTGGAAAGTTCTATTTTAACATAATATGGAGATGCAATGCATTATCCTTAATCATCAAATTATGATTTCAAAACACTCAATGAAGAATGCTAAGTGTATTTAACATAAAATATTTTAAAAAATATATAAAATTGAATATGTATTCATTATATCTCTTCCACAGGTGTCCAATGACTTTTGCCTTGTCTCGATTAGAACTATTTATGGATTCAAGTGAATTACGAATGTAAATAAGTAGAAATAATAATTAATTATTATTTTAATATTTAAAAAAAATTATAAAATAGTAAAAAGAGATAAATTGAAAAAAATTAATATAACATAATTCTAGTGATGAAAAGTTCACATGAGGCAAGACTTCAATTTTTATAATAATATAATGAAATAAAATTAAAAACAATTGGAGAAATGTGATAAAACATATAAAAAAATGTTTAGACAAAGATACTATGCAAACCAAGTTAACATTCATAATTATAAAATTTGCTAGACATTAAAAATACCTCATAAAGCATGTTAATGCACTAAACAATATTTTAAAAAATTAAAAAAGTTAGTATTGAACAAGAAGTTGTTTAGATGTGCGAGATGACATTTAGTTCATTTCAAACTAACCACATTTAGAATTATTATAAATTAAGAAAATAAATATGAATAAATAATAATAATAATAATAATAAGGTAATATTTAAAATTTAATATATGTTTATGATAGAGATATATAAATTAAAGTAATATAATAAAATAAAATCAAAATAATGTAAAGGACACATCAGAAAAGGTTTCGAGATACATAAAACAATTACCATATCGAAGCTAATCATTTAAGGAAATGAGATAAATTAAATGGGAAAGTTGCTTTTTGAGATACTATGGTAATGAAGTTTGACATCATGGCTTATCAAATATGAGACAAATGAAAAGATCTTGTAAAGCATGATAAATATTTTGTAAATAAAATGTTTAAAATAAATATTTAATTTGATAGAGCTCATGGAGATGATTTTAGCAATGTTTATTTCATGTTTGTTAGACCTCATTTTGCAGTTAGTACGACATACCAAAGTAGATAAACATAACTAATAGAAAATTATAATTTCAAACATAAGAAAAATTATATTAAAACTAAAATAGAATGAATTGAAGCAATGAAATATAAAAAGGTGAAAGCAATGTGAAGGGAAAACAAGAGGAAAATTTGAGGAACATCATAATATAACTAAATAAAAGCTATAATGTTGAAAAAATGAGCAAAATTACATGAGAATGTTGCATTTAAAGATACCTACAAGAATAAATATGGCATTAAAAAAATGCCATGCAAAATATGAAACAAATAAGAGAACAAAATAATCAAAGTTATAAAAATTAATGTTTAACTAGATTGATACCATGAATTAACAAAATAAATAACTATAAAAGATAAAAAGTATTTTTAAAATGTTAAGTAAATATTTATATAAATACTAATGTGAGATAAATTGAAGAAATATGATAAAACAAAATATAAAGAAAGCAAAGGTCAAACAATTTGAGATTTAGGTTTACATAATAATATAGTTAAATCAATCTAAAAGCTTTGAGAAAATTCAATAAATCAAAATGAAGGTTTTATTATATGATACTAAGGAGATCGATTGGAGCGTCTTCAGTGGTTAAAACATTTAAAAAAAATAAAAGATTAAAAAATATTAATTTAAGTATTTAAAAAGATAAAGATCTTTAAGAGTTATCAAGAATTAAAAACTTAAACAAACATAAATAATAATAAATTATCATCATAATGGGAAATAAAAATATTTAAAGGGCAAATAAGATAGTTTGAATCATTGTAATATAACAAAATCAAAATGATGAAAATCTCACACAAGAAAAGAACTAAAACTTCATACTAATACAACAAAAATAAACATAAAAAGTGTAAAATTATGTAAATTATATAGGTAAGTTCCAAACTATGATGCCACAAAGATAAAGAGTAACATCACTAATATTCAAATCAATAGAAATAAAAAAGTCCAATAAGGCATTAGAAAATGATAGAAAAATAAAATATTTAAAAATGAAAGGAAGAAAATTTAATTATTTTGAGCTTAATGAGGTGAGTTAGATGATATTTGTTACATCTCAATCAAACCTCCTCTATAATTACTACGAATTACTAAATTAAATAAACTTAAATAATGAAAGGTGATTATTTAAATATTAAGTAAATATATACTAAAGTCCAAAAAATATTAATTAAAGTAATATAATATAAGAAAAATCAAAGAGTTTTAATAGTCACATGAAATAAGAAGTAGGGTTTTATATTAATATAATGAAATAATTCAAAAGTATTTGAAGGAATCGAACAAATATTATAAGAAAGGTGTATTCTAATTTATAACGCAAATAGATCGCAGCTTGTTGATCATGAAATCAGCTATGAGTTAAACAATCTCATAAGACATGCAAAAACTTTAAAAAATAAAAAAAGTAAAATAAAAAATAATTTTAAGTAGACATAGCTTCTCTAGCATGAGTTAAACTATTTTCATGTTTAAATAATACTAAACAAGATGTCATTAGACACGTCTCTTCAAGATACGTCCAATTAATCATTTATTTTTATATTTTAAAACATTGATTTTTTTGGGCAATTGTATGCTTTATTGGACATTTTAATTTATGAAAGATAACATGATAAAATTTGTCTTGACTACATAGTTTCTTAGTTTGCAGTTTCATGAGCTAATTATTTGATTTTCTTCAAATGTTTTGCTATGATTTGGTCAGATTACCATGAAACTTTAATTCTCTTCCTCTGTGACCTTTTTTTTTATGTGGCTAAGTTACATTACTTCAATTTATCTTATTTTAGCTTTAATATATGTTTTCTTAAAATTTTAAAAATAATTTATTATTATTTATGATTATTTACCTTAGTAATGCAAACTAACTAAAAATGAAAACAAATTGAGATGAAACAAATCTCATTGCGATAATTTCTACTAACTCTATCCAATTAATTATTAATTTTTAGTTTTTAAAATATTTTATATTTGAGGCTTTTGGAATGCTTTAAAGCAAGTTTTAATTCGTAGCTAATTTGTTGATCGAGATTGTTAGATTTGTTCCACTTAGTTTCTTTGAGTGTGAGTTTGCAATTTATCTTATTTCATCAAAAATTTTCATTTTGTCATATTATTCTAGAAGGTCAATTCTCCTCTCATATGACCTTTATGGCACCCTATTTTTTTTCTCAATTTAGCTTTAACAAATATTTAATGAATTAAAAATAATTAATTATTATTAATGCTTATGTTCTTTAGAAATTTTAAGTAGCTCCAAATGAAGTTTTCTTAGGATGAAGTGAATTTTGTTGGAATCAGATCGATGACATTTATAAAATTAAATATTCATTTTTTAAAGTTCTTTTTTTATGTTTTGGCATAGAGTACGAAGCATTCTAATTGATACCAAATTGGGTGATCAAAGTTATTAGATGTCATGTGCTTATTATCTTGAATTGCATCCTTTTGGTATAATGTTTTGTATTTTTTAAAAAGGTTTGCTTCAATTCCGTTCTTTTACATTGCTAGAACTTATCCTATTGAAGTTTTACTATATATTTACATAATATTAAAATAATATTTTATAGTTATTTACGTATGTATATTTTTGTAATTAATAATAAATCCAAATGAGGACTTACGAAGATGAAAAATTTTTTGTTGGTCTAGACTCGACCCGACGAGCTCTAGCTACTTAAATGCCATCTTCTATGTGACCTTTATATCCACTTTATTTGGCTGAATTACATTACTTTGTCTAATGTGATTTCAACTTTTGTATATGATTACTTAATGTTATAGAAATAATATATTATTACCTTTGGTTATTTACTTTGATAGTTTACAGCAACTCCAAATGTCATCAAATTTTTTTGTTGTTTTTATGTATTTTATCTTCAAGGAGTATCATGTGCTTAATAAGGAATTCGAATTCCTACATGAATTGACAATCATGATTGTTACACTTAATCTCCTTAGTATCTTCAAATTTAATAGTTTATAATACAATTTTTTTAATTTCTTCAAATATGTTTTAATGCGGTTATATTGCATTACTAAAATTTAGCCCATTTCAACTCTTCCTAGAGTCTTTCACGTAGCTTCCCATAAAATTTAACACTTTTTAAAAATCTTTGGCTTTGATTTTGTAATATTGTCATGAAACGCTAATTTTTCTATTATTTAACTATTTCATCACTTTCATTTACATATATTACAAAACATCATTATATTTTTAGTTTTAATATGTTTTTATTAACTTTAAAACAATAATTTATTATTATTTATGTTATTTACATTGGTAATTCACTTTATTTCTTAAGAAGAATCATCAATGATTAAGCAATCATTGATCGACATCTCCAAAAACTGTCTCATTAAATATTCCCTTTTATATTATTAAAAATTTTACTTTCATATTTTTATGACACTTTATAGGTCATCCTAATTTGTTCCAAATTTTATAATCAATGATACTACACTTGATATTCTTAGTATCTTGGAATGTAGACTTGTTGTATAGTTTATCTTATTCTACAAATATTTCACCTTAAGTTTCTTATATTTCTATGAAACACCTCTTCTCTTATGTTGTGTTCATTACAATATTTTTATATTGTTATGTTACGATGCTTTACTTTTCTTATATCAATATTGATATATGTTGACTTAATTTGTAGTAATAATTGTTTATTATTTATTTTTGTTTACATTAGCAATTTGTAATATTTCCAATTATAGTAACAAAAACATTTTTGTAAACGTCTTGATAAGCTTTATCTAGTTAAATATTTATTTTAATATTTCTTCAAATTGTATTTTCCAGGGTTTTCGAGAATTTTATTAGACATTTCAATTCACGCCTATCTTTGAAATGATCGAAGTCACACATGATCTCCTTAGGACCTTGGAATGTTGGATTCTTTTGTAATTTCTCCACTTTCTCTCACAAATTCTCTTCCCATACAACTTTCACATCTCTTTAATTTAGTTATATTATATTATGAAAATATATATTATTTTTTCCTTAATAAATGTTTACATCATAATAAAGCTATAATTTGTTAACATTTGTGTTTATTTAATTTTTCATTCATAGTATATAAAATTGAAAAAGGTTTGATCGAGTGAAAAAAATGAAATTAGATCATCTCAACAAGCTCAATTAATATCATTTTTATATTTTTAATCATTATATTTTTTTTTGTTTTGTTAGGCTTTATGAAATATTTTGATTGATGCCTACCTTCACGGTTCAGGTTATAACTCATTATTTTCATATCCCAGATTGTGTCTTTCCTATGCAATTAGTCTAATTTCTTCATATCATTCTCTTGTTTTTTATATAACTTTTAAGCTTAATTATACCTTTTTGCGATCATTACATTAGATTGCTTTAGTTATATTACATTTTTCAATTTAAATTTATTAAATTTTAATATAAATGTAATTAAAATTAAAAATAATAATTTATTTTATTTGTATTTGTTTACAATGGTAATTCGATGTATATCAATTTATGTCCGAGGGAGATGAGACGAATGTTGAATAACTCATCTTAATGAGCTCAATCTAATTAAATATTAATTTTTATAATTTTTAAAATATTTGTTGTATGTATTGGCACCTATTTTGTTTAATTCATAAATTATTTAACGAGCAAGAAGGTTACAATTCATTTTTTTCATATCTTATAAGGCAAATTGACTATACAACCTATCTTGTTTCTTAAAATGTTTTGCTTTAATTTTGTTATAATAGCACATAAGTTTAAATATCCTCACTAGTGATATTCGCATTTCTTTGATTTGGATATCCTATATTTTGTTCAATTCATCTAACTTCAAATATAATATATATTTATTCAATATTAAAAATAATAATTGGTTATAACTTTTGTAATTTTAGAGTAATTCATAGTAATTATAAACACAACCCATTAGAGCTAAAGAAATCATTATTGAACTTATCTTATCAAGCTACTCTATCTAATTAAATATTTGTGTATATACAATCTTTAATATTTTATATTTAAGGGTTAGGCAAACTTTATGAGACATTTTGATCCGTACCTGACATGTTCATCGAGGATGGTTGATTTGATCGCTTTAATATCTTTAAATGCTACTTTTCTATATAATTTATTTCTTTTTTCCAAACTTTTTTCTTTTATTTTCTTATTTTATTATGTAAACAAAAATCCCTTATCATTAGGTGATTTTGTCTATTTAAATTGGTAACATTACATTATTTAATTTTATCATATTTTATCTTTGATATATATATTTACTAAATATTAAAAATAATAATTTATTATTTTTTATCTTTATTTTATTTACTAATTTTGTGTAACTCTAATCAAAGTGTGTTTTAAGTAGAACAAATGCCATTGGCTTCATCTTGAGAAGCTCTATGTAATTAAATATTTTCTCAATATTTTAAAAAAATTTACTTTAAATGACTTTTGCATGCTTTTAATCAATTGCATTGACTTGGTTATATTTCAATGAAACTCTAAATCTCCTCTTTTGTGAGATTTAGATTTCTTTGATTTGTTTTTATAACATTGACAGAATTTATCATATTTCTACTTGAACATAAATGTATTTAATATTAGATTTATTTATTTATGTTTATTTGTTAATTTAATTTGATATAATACCAAATGTAGTCCAATAAAGAAGAAACAAATGTTAATATACTCACCTTCAAAATCTCTATCAAATTAAATATTTTTTAGTTGTAAAATAGTTTAATTTCAAAGAAATTTGAATACTTTATGAGACATTTAGATTTTTTATTTGATTTGATGCTCAAGGTTGTTGCACTTGATCCTATAAGTATCTTTCGAAAAATGTTCTCGCATTTCATCTAATTTCATAAAATTTTTCAATTTGAATTAATTAAATTACTAGGAATCTCTAAAACTCCTCCAATGTGATAATTATTTTTCATTTATATTATTAATTTTATTTTATACAATTTAAGAAATTTAATATTTAATATAAGTTTTCTTACTATTGAAAAAATAGTTTATTTGTATTTATGTTTATTTACTTTGGCAATTCCCAAAAATTTCATAGTTGGTTCACAGAGATGAAAGAAACATCGTCAGTTGAATCTCGACATGCTCTATTTAATCAAATATTTATTTTCCTATTTAAATATTTTTATTTTATAAGTGTTTTGCATCGTTTTGAGAAATCTTGATTCCAGGTATATTTAAAAATTTAAGTTTACCCTTCATCTCTGTAGCACCTTGCAATCAAATTTTCTTGTATAATTTATAATAGTTTTTCAAAGTCATTTCTTTAATTTTGTTATATTACCACGTAACTCTAAAACTCTTATGTAATTTTTGCATCTTGTAGATTTCTTTATGTTACATTGCTTTGATGTATCTTCCTTCAAGTTTTAAAGATTTTTACTTAAAATTAAAAGATTAATTATTGGTTTATGCATGATTATTTTTTTCATTCCCATTAATTCAAAAAAAGGTTTAATAAAGGTGATGAAAAGATCATTATGCTCAGCCCAACGAGCTCTTTCTAATTAAATACTCATTTTTTTAAATGTAGTGTTGTTATTTTCTAATGTTTTAATAATTTTATGAGATATTCTATCCAAACAGCTTAGATGATTGAGAGTGTTATATTCTATCTTTTCATTATAATGTAATATAATATTGCTAAATAATTTGCCTGATTTCTTCCAACTTTTTGCTTTCATTTTGATATATTACTTTTAACCCTTAATTCTGATGTTGTGTGACCCTCACATCGCATTAATTTTGTTGTATTACAATATTTATATTTATCTTATTTTAGCATTAATATATGTCTACTTAATATCAAAATAATACTTTATTTATGTTTCCATTTTTTTTGGCAATTAATAATAAATTCAAAAGAGATCTGATTATGATAAAATAATTTTTTATTATCGTTTATGCTTATTTACTTGATTAATTCACTATAATTTCAAATGAGACATGACTTAGATGAATAAAATTCCATTATACTTATCTCGGTGGGCTTATTGAATATTCATTTTAAATATTTTAAATATTTAATATTTGAAATGTGTTTATTTTATGCGGTAATTTGACTCATACATTGCTTGATAATATAATATGCTAAATTCATTCTCCTTAGTGTCTTTGAATGTAGCTTTTCTAAATAATTATCTCATTTCATTACCTTTTTTACTTTGATTTATTAAAATTAGTAATTTTTTCTAAATATCCTATTACGTGACCTATAAATTTATTTTTTTAGAAAATTTCATTGCTTAAATTTATCTCTTTTCAACATTAATAAACATTTTGGTAATATTAAAAAATAAGCATTGTTATTTGAGGTTATTCAATTCTATAATTAACATTGATTCTGAACAACAATTAGTTGAGATGAAACAAAGGTGGTTGGACTCATATTGATGATCTCAATTCAACTAAACTTTTGTTTTTGCATTCTTTGATATTTTATTTTGGATGGACTCAACACACTCAATCTCTATAGTATCTAAAAAGTTAATGTCTCCACACAAGTTATCTCATTTCACAAAATTTTTTTTGAATTCATTATATTACTATGAAACTTTTTCATTTTTCTCATCTTAATAAAATCCTTTAAATTAAGAAATCATTTTTATTTTTTTAAAATTTTTTAGGATTAGTGCATGCTTTACATAATATTTTTATTGGTACCTTATTTTATGATTAAGGATGTTTCCCTTGACCTGTTAAACATCATGTAATACATCTTTTGTAAAAATTCTATATGATTATTTAAATTTTCTCGCTATATTTGTCTATATTGTTGTGCAATTCTAAATCTCCTCTAATATGATTTTTACTTATCTTTGATTTGTTTTTATTACATTACTTCAATTTTTATCATTCTAAACAACATTATGAATTTAATTAATACCAAAAAAAATATTTAATAATAAATATACTTGTTTTCATATGTAATTTGTAATAATTACAACCGAATTATTATTGAGATGAAAGCAACACCATTAACTATTAAATTAACTATTCTTTTTCATTTTTTAAATTATTTTTTCAAGTAGTTTGGCATCATTTACAATTCATTTTTATTCTTATGTTACTTAATATCTGAGGACGTTACTCTCAATCTCATTAGAACCTTGGAAGTAGATTTGCCACATAAGTCATTTCATGTGTCCTATAAATGTCTTTGAATTAGTTCAGTTATATTACTTCGATTTATGACATTTATGCTTTAATTTATATTTAACTAAAAAATAAAACAATAATTTAAATATATTTATGTATATCTAATATGATAATTCACAATAATTAAAAATGAGGTTTGATTAAGAGAAAAACGTCATTAGACATGCCACAATGAGCTCTATTAAATTAAAAAATTTATTTTTTATTTTTACTTTTTTTAAGAGTTTTCACATTCGTTATGGCCTATTTCTTACACCACAAGATTTGATTACTAAGAATGTCACCCTTCATCACATATGCATTTCCAAATGCTACCTTCTCAAAAAATGTATCTCATTTCTTAAACTATTTTCTTTCAATTTGTTATTTTATAATACAACTTTAAATATTGACCAAGCTGACTAGTACATCACATTTATTTTCTTATATGATATTATCTCAAATTATTTTATTTTCACTTTAATATAAATTTACATACATACATACATACACATATGTATATAAGTATATATATTTATATATATATATATATATATATATATATATATATATATATATATATATATATATATATATATATATATATATATATATATATATATATATATATATATATATATATATATATATATATATATATATATATATATATATATATATATTTGAAATTGAAATAGTTTTTTGTTGTTAGTTATGTTTATGTTCTTATGTGATTTGTAGTTATTCAAGATGAGATCTGATCAAGATAGAGTCATTATTAGACTTCTTTAGAATAAATGTATTTAATCTCCTTACTATCAGTTAAAGAAACTTTCTTACACTATTTATTGCATTACAAATTTTGCACTTTTGATTTGGCCTTATCTCTATCTAATTTTAAATCTCCTCTCCAGCAACATTTACATCACTTTTATTCTACTATATAAAATTTTTTTAAATTTATGTCATTTCAAATTTAATATATTTTTACTTGATATCAAATTGATAATTTGTTATCATTTACGCATGTTTGTTCTTATAATTTGTTGTTATTATAATGAGGCTTCACAAGGTTTAAAGAAAAATCTTTTAACTACTGTTGATGATCTCAATCTAATTAAATATTCTTTTTAACATTTCAAATATTTCATTTGAGTTTGATAGAAGCATGCATTACGATATATTTTGATTTCAACAAGATAGATGATTAATAATGTTAAACTTGATGTCCTTAGCACTTTAGAAAGAAACTATCTCCTAAAATTTGTCTCAATTAAAATTTTTTGCTTTCATTTTGTCATATTTCCAATACACTTGGAATATCCTCTAGTATAAGTTTATAATTATTTAGTTTACATATATTATATTGCTTCCATTTAGCTTATTTCAAGTTTAATATATATAGTTGATTTTAAAATAATTATTTTTTATGCATTTTTACTTGGGAATCCATAGTAATTCCAAACGAGATGAACGTAGGCAGAACAAATGATATTTGATTCATCTCGATGAGCTATATCTAATGGAATCTCCATTTTTAAATTTTAAAATATTTTATTTTCAAGGGTTTTGGCATGCTTTCTGATATATTTTTATTCATTCTTGATTTGATGATTAAGAAATGTTTTTTTCAATTTACTTTGTACATTTGAATGCAAATTTACAATAAAATTGATCTCTTTTGTACGAATTTCTCATTTTGATTTTGTTATAGTACTATGACATTCTTATTCACCACTTTTGTGATCGTTATTTCACTATTTTTTAGTTATTTCACATTTTATTTTTAATAAATATTAATTAAAATTTTTAAAAAATATTTTTTAATTATTTCCAATTTTTTAAATTTGTAATTTGTGGTGACACCTATTGAGGTTTGATATGCTCAATCCAATTAATTAATCATTCTTATATTTTAAAATATTCATCTTGTTTGCATTATTTTCATGCTTTAAGACATTTTTATTTCAACCTGATTTGATGATCACTAATTTTGCTCTCAATCTCCATAGTATTTTGGAACCCAACTTTCCATTATGATTTATCTCATTAAAAGTTTTCTCTTTGATTTGTTTTTATTATAATGTAATGTTAGATATCCTATTATATGACCATTAAAACAATTTGAATTGGTTATATTAATTTGCATCAGTTTAGCTCATTTTTGCTTCAATATATATTTGCTTAATATTTAAATAATTTTTTTTTCGTATTTATTTACTTTTGTAATTTATGATAATCACAATTATAGCATGATTGAGAAAAAAAAACACACATCATTTGACAGACCCAAACAACCTTCTTCCCATTAAATATTTAATCTTTAAGTTTTTAAATATTTTATTTTCTAGGATTTGACATATGTTTTGAGATAGTTTAATTAGTAGATGATTTGATAATGAAGGATACCACACTCGAACTCATTTGTATCATAGTATTAGACTTTCTCATTAAATTTATTTTAATTTTTCAAATTTTTTACTTTGATTTGCTAATATTAGTCTATACCTCTATGTCTACTGTAGTGTGGCCATTACATTGGCTTCCAATTATCTTAAATTAAAATTAATATCTTTTTAATTAATATAAAAAAGTAATTTAATATTATTAAACATTATTTTAATTGATAACTAATAGACGCTTTAAATAATGCTTGATAGAGAAGTAGTAATGTAGGTTGGACACCTCTGGATAAGCTATATTCAATCAAGTATTCATTTCTAATTTTTAAATATTTATTTTCCAATATTTTCTTACATTTTAATGGATTGTTTGATTAGTACCTAATTTAATGATCAAGGTAGTCGCACTAAATCTCCTTAGCCTCTAGGAATTCAATAATCCCATAAAAGCTTTCCCATTTCTTAGTGCCCTGGCATGTAACATGTACATCACTTCTATTGGGCCATATGCATTGCCTCAAATTATTTAATCTAATTTTTAATATATATTTAATTAATATTAAAATAATAATTATTGTTAGTTATGCTTATTCTAACTTTGTAATTCATAGTAATTTCAGGCGAGGTCTGATTGAGATGAAGTAAACATTATTTGAATCCACACAACAAACTCTACATACTTTAATATTAATTTTAATTTTTGTAAAATATTTGGCTCTATGGTTATTACAAGCTCAATAAGACATTTTGATTCGTAGAAAATTTGATGGCTGAGGTGTTTCGCTCAGTCATCGTAGAACTTTAAAACTTACCTTTCTTATATAACATATTTCATTTCTTCAAATATTTTGTTTGATTTGGTTATGATACTAAATAACTCTAAATCTCCCCTCATGCAACTTTTACTTTATTTAAATATGATTATATTAATTTGCGACAATTTATCACATTTCATATTTAATACATATTCATTAAAAACTAAAATAGAAATTTTATATTGTAAATAAATATTAAATTTATTAATTTAATAAGTGAAAAAAATCTTGTTGATACGACACAAACATTACTAAAATCATCTATATGAGCTTTATCCATTTAAATATTTATTTTGATTCTTTTAAATATTTTTTCAATAATTCTTTTCATGCTTCATAAGACATTTTGACTTCTATCAAATTTTGATGATTTATGATATTACGCGTCGTCTCCATGGTATCATTTTCTCAAATTATTTTTTTGAAATGTTACCATGAAACTTTTGTTCTCCACTTGTGTAACCTTTTCAACATTTTTGATTTGTTCAAACGCAATACTCCAATTTATCTTGTTTTAGATTTTATTTATTTTTTGTTAATAATAAAGTAAAAATTAATACTTTTTTAGGCTTATTTACTGTGAGAATTTATAGTAATTACAAACAAGGCTCAATCAAGATGAAAAACTAATGTTGTTGGACTTGACTTAATAAGCGTTATGCAATTAGATATTAATGTTATATTTTGAGTATTTTAATTTCTATTATTTCGAGTTATTTTGGGAGTCATTTTTTTCAAATTTTTTCTTTGATTTGGATTTATTATTATACAATCCAAAATCATCTCTTAAGTGACATTTATATTTCTTTTATTTTGTTAGATTATAGTGTTTTAATTTATCTTATTTTTTGATTTAATAAATTTTTACTGAATAATATGGACAACATTTATTAAATATTTATGCTTATTTATCTCACTTCATTTGGATCACCTTGAAGAGCTCTATCATAAATCTTCTCATTTCATCAAACTTTTCTTCGATTTGACGATCAAGGATGTTATAGACAACTTTCTCATTAAGAAGGAATGCAAATTTTTAAATTATTTTTTTCATTTCCTGAGGTTATTTAGTTGGGGGTTGTTATATATTATTTAATTTATCTTGTTTTAGTTTTTAATATATACTTACTAAACATAAAAATAATATTTTTTAGTTACTTATTTTCAATTAGTTTTGTAATTCAAAGGAATTCAAAAAAAGGTTTGATCAACTCAAAAAAGTTGGCCTCATTTTGTTACTGTCTATCCAATTAAACATCAATAATTTTTTCATAATCAGATTATCTTAAGGCTTTAGGACTTTTTTTTGGAAGCCTTTTGATTTGAAGTTGATTTGATTATCGAGGATGTTGCATTCAATCTCCACAAATGTAACTTTCTTGTATCAGTTATCTTATTTTTCAAATCTTTTGTTTAGATTTTTTTATAATACATAAAAACTCTAAACTTGTTTTTGTGTGAATTTTGCATTATTTAAATTGTGATATTACATTATATGAAATTTTGTTGTTTCAACCATATTATATATTCAATAAACATTATTATTTAAGCTTATTTAAATTGTTAATTTTTATTAATTCTAAGTTATGTTCAATATAGATGAAAGAAAACTTGTTGGACTTGTCTTAGCAAGCACTTTCCAATTAAATGTTTATTTTTTATAATTTTAAATACTTTATTATGTAGGATTTTGGCATTCATTACTTTATATTTTGGTTCATTCCTAATTTAGTAATTTACTATGTTATGTTCGTTATCATTATTATCTTGAAATGTAACTTTATTAGATTCCATAAAATTTTTCTTTTTTTAATTTAGTATATTATATTGATTCAATTTATGTTACTTTCGCTTTAATACATATTTATTAAATATTAAATTTATAATTTAAAATTATTTTTACTTGTTTTCTGTAGTGATTGAAGTAATCATAAATGAGATCCAATCAAGACAAAAGTTAGCATTTAATTCAATCGACTTATTATCTTAGAATTCAACTTTCTCAAATAATTTATTTAATTTTTTGTAGTTTCCACTTTCATTGGGTAATATTGTAATGTAACTCTAAATATCATCTCATGTGAGTTTCACATCATTTAGATTTTTTATTTTATATTTCTTAAATTTTTCTCATTTAAACATTAACATATATTTAATTATCATTAATATAACAATTTATTAATATTTAGTATTATTTACTACTGTAATGTTTAGTAATTTTAAACAAATTCTAATTGAGATGAAATAATCATCTTTAGATTCCACATGAGTTTCAACACATTAAATATTCATTCCTATATTTCTTAATATATTATTTTCCATCACTTTAGTATACTTTTTAACTCATTTCAATTCCTACTTAATTTAGTAATTAAGGGTATTACACTTTATTCCGTTATTAACTTTGAATGCAACTTTCTTATGCAATTTATCTCATGACAACAAATGTTTGTTGTTGATTTTGTTGTATTACTATGAAACTCTAATACTCCCCTTATGTAAAATCTACATTTTGATTTAGTTATATTACATTACTTTAATTTTTTTCATTTAAGTTTAATTTATATTTTCTTAATATTAAAAAAATATTTTTTTAACACCAATGTTTATCTTGTTTAGTAAATAGCATTAATTCCAAATAAGGTTCGATAATGAAAAAATCATTTTCTTTTGGCTCGTGTCAATAAGCTACGCCCAATTGAAAATTAGTTTCTATATTTCTATATATATATTTTTTCTTAAGATTTTGCACGTGTTATGAGTTATTTCGATTCATACTTAATTTCATGATTGACAAGTTCACAATCCATCTTCTTATTACCTTGTGATGCAACTTTCTTACAATTTATATCAAGTCATCAAATCTATGCTATTGATGTTTCTATCAAATTCTAATTCACTTCTCATGTGACATTTATATGGTTTTGATTTGGTTATATTACATTACTTGAATTTATCTCACGTTATCTTTATTATATTCTTATTGAATAATAGACTAGTAAATTTTGTTATTTATGCTTATTTGGACAATTTAATTAACTCTAACTACAAATGTTGTTTGATCGAGATGAATCAAATATTGTTGGACTCGTTTTGACATGTTATATGCAATTAAATATCCATTTTTATTTTGTTAAATATTTTTTTCTTTTGTTTGACACAATTTAAAATACATTATGACCAATGCCTGATTTGATAATCAGTTTGTTACACTCAATCTCTTTATTGTCATGAAATGTGACTTTTAAAATAATTTGTTTTATCACTCTACATTTTTGCTATGTTGCTCAATCTCCTCTCATGAGACATTTAAATAACTTTTATTGGGTTATATTATATTGCTTCAATATATCTCATTTTGGTTTTATTTTTTTCGTCATTTTAAAATAATTCTTTAGTTTTATTTATCCTTGTTTACTTTGAGAATTCCAAAACATTATCGATAAAAAAGAAACAAACATTGTTTGACTTGTCTAACGTTGTTCTATAAATCTAAATATTTAATTTCATATTTTTAAATATTTCATCATTTTATCCTTCGTATGCTTTAAAAGATATTTTGGCTTCACATTGATCTAAATCACTGAGATAGTTATATAGAATATTTATAATATCTTGAAATAAAACTTTCTCATAATATCACCTCATTTCTTCAAAACTTCCACTTTTACTTGATCTTATTAGTATGAAACTAAAATTAGCCTTATATCTAGCCATTTCATTTTCTTACTTGGTTAGATTACATTATTTAAGTTTATCCCATTTTGACTTTAAGATATATATATATATGTATATATATATATATATATATATATATATATATATATATATATATATATATATATATATATATATATATATATATATATATATATATATATATATATATATATATATATATATATATATATATATATATATATATAGATAGATACATATACATATGAGATTTTAAGATTTATTTTTTTATTTTTTATGCTTATTTGATTTTTCTATGGTCATTCCATATGAGATTACACTAAGAGGAAAAAACCTCGTTATAGTTTAAAGGAACTATTAAATTAAATTCATTTCTTGAACTTTAAAAATTTTTTTTGGGAGTTTTTCTTTTTTTATTAGTTACTTTGATTCTTAACATTTTTTACAATCAACGATGTCAGTGCAAATATCGTTGGTATCTTCGAATGCAACTTTCCTATAAACATTTACTAAATTGTTCGAACATTTTACTTTGAGTTGGTTGTATTAATATTTTATAGTAAATCTACTATCGTATGACCATTCTACTACTTTGATTTGGTAATATTAAAATTTTGGAGTTTAACTCATTAAATAATTAAAATGTTCACTATTTGTACTGAAAAATTTATTGTTTTTATGCTTAGCTAATTTGATAATTCATTGGAATGTCAAATAAGACTTAGTCCAGATTAAACAAATGTCGTTAGACTTGTTTCAATAAGCTCAATCTAATTTAACAATCATTTCAATATTTCTAAATATTTTATTTTATGGTGTGTCGGAAAAGTTTATAAGATACTTTTATTTGTATCTATTTTGATGAAAGATGTTGCAAATGAGCACCCTATTAACATAGAAGGCAAAATCGTCTTACTGAATTCATTTCTTGAAATTTTTTATTTCAATTTAGCTATGTTATTATGAAACTTTAATTATCTTCTCATGTGATCTTTACATCTATATGATTTAGTCATGTTATATTTTTTATTTATCTCTTTACATCTTTATTATAAATTTAATAATTGTTAAAATAAAAATTTATTAATATTTATGCTCCCTTTTATTTTCTCATAAAAATTCCAATTGTGGTTTGATCGACATGAAACAATTGTTATGGCACTCATGTTGACGAGCTTTATCTATTCAAGGTAGTCTTTTATATTTTTAAATATTTTTATATCTATATTATTGAAATGTTTTGTGAGGCCTTTTTATTCATATTTGATGTAATGATCAAAGATATTACACTGAATATCATTAATATAAACGAATAAAATATTCCATAATAATTTGTTCGATTTCTTTAGATTTGTTATTTTTATTTGATTATACTATTACAAAGCTCTATCAAATTTTCATATAATCTTTAAATTACTTAGATTTTTTTATGACTTACTTTACAAGTTATTTTAGAATAGATAAATTTTTTATTAATATTAAAAATAATGATTTATTATTCTTAATGGTTATTTACATTGATAAATGATAATAATTCCAAATGAGGTTCAGTCAAGAGAAAATAGTCATTAGACTCATCCAAAAAATCTATAAGTTTAAATATTGATCTATATATTTTTAAATATTGTATTTCTAAATTTTTTGTGTACTTTTTTAGTCATTGTGATTTGTGCATCTTATGTTGATCAAGAAAATTCCATTTGATCCCCTTATCATCATTAAATGCAACTTTCATTTACAATTTGTATTATTGTTCAAATATTTTACATTTATTTTTGATATATTACTATGTAACTATAAATGCTGACTCAAGTGACAATTACATTGCTTTTATTTCGTCACTTTACCTAATTTTTCTCATCTGAGCTTTAAAATATATCTAGTTCGCAACAAAAACATAATTTATTATTATTTATGGTCATTTTGTTGGAAATTCATAAAAAATCTATACGTGGTCTGAATGAGAAGAAACAAACATCCTTTATGTTGTCTCTATAAAATTTAGCTAAATAAATATTTATTTTAAGATTTATAAATATTTTATTTTCATGTATTTTGGCACATTATATGAGACTCTTTTATTCATTGCTAATTGAACAACTAAGGATGTTGCAGTTAATCTTTTTATTATCTTGGAATGCAATATTTACATACAATTTATCTCTTTGTTTAGTATTTTTACTTTGCATTTTGTATAATGTTTTGTAATTCTTATTCTCTGATCATTTGACCATTAAATTTCTTCGATTTTCTTGTATTACACCACTTCAATTGATCTTTTTTATCTTTAATATATATATATTTCCTTGTTAAAAAAATAACTTGCTATCATTTTCAATTATTTACCCTTTTTTCGTAGTAATTCCAAAAGAGATCTGATTTACAAAAGAATATTGTTGGACTCATCTCAAGAAGCTCCATCCAATTAAATATTATTTTATAATATTTCTCAATATTTTATTTTTTATTGTTTTGGTGCCCTTTCTAAGTAATTCTGATTCGTACCTAATTTGATGATCGAGGATATTACCCCTAGTCTTAATGCGATCATGGAATGAAAGTTTGTAGTATAATTTTTCTTATTTCTTAAACTATTTCATTTTAGTTTAGATAAATTACTGTAAACTCTAATTCTACTCTCATGTGACATTTATAACCTTTTTACTTGGTCAGTTAAATTACTTCAATTTATCTTATTTAAGCTTTAATATACATTTAGGAAATGTTAAAGAACTTTATTGTTATTTATGCTTACTTACTATGATAATTCAAAACAAAATCTATATGAAAATAAATCAAAAATATATAATATTAGTTGTACCCATCTCAACGACATGAATCAAATAAAATTTTTATATAAATATTTCTAAATATTTTTATTTTTGAAATTTTTGCACTCTTAATGAGACATTTGCATTCCTACATAACTTTATGATCGACTTTGCTACTCTCAATCTCCTTGGCATCTTGGAGTGCATTTTCTCATGAACTTTATTTTATTTTTTAAAATGTTTTGTTATGATTTGGTTGTGTTACTATGTAACCATAAATCTCCACTCATGCGACTATCATATCACATTGGTTTTGTTATATCACATTGTATTAATTTATACAATTTTATCTTTAATATATATTTACATAATATTAAATTAATAATTTACTTTTGTTTATTATTATTTAATTTTTTATTTCATAGTTATTCTAATGATGCCATGTTTAGAAGAAACAAATCTTGTTTGACTCATCTTAACAAGCTTTATTTCAATGTTATTCTAATGAT